>CAUYLG010068317.1:0-25521 GCA_963573385.1 Cacajao melanocephalus
AAGTGACCACATAATTGGAAGTAAATCACTCCTCAGCAATTGCATAGCATTTCACAGGTTTAAATAAAATACTGGTTGGCTGCTTGTTTGTTATTTTCATCTCTTATTCCTTCCTGTCTCCATTGTTAAGCACAATTATTGGCATAAAAAAGGTTTTTAATACCCATTTTTAGACTGCATTCTATCCTGGGCAATAGAACAAGAATCCCGTTCTCTCTCCCTCTTTCTCTTCCTCTTTCTTTCTCTCTTACATTCTTTTTTTTCTTTCTTTCACTCTCATTTTCTTTCTATCTTTTTCTTTCTTTCTTTCAAAAAAAAAAGAATAAAAAAATAAAAAAAAGAATTGATTAGTTGTCAGTTGGTTGCAGTGTTGATTTTATACACACACACACACACACACACCCCTCACCACCATATAATGGGAAGACTGCAGGAGAGCAGATACTAGCAGGGAAGGAGGAAAGGTGACATATATCATTAGTTCAGTTTGATATATACAAAGTATGAAATGCCTGTGGGCATCCAAGTGCCGATGCTAAGTAGGTGATGGGATACATGGATCCAGAATTGAGAAGAGATATCTGGACCTAATATTTAGAAGTAATTGACTCAGAGATGAAGCTATGAGAATCAAGGAAATTGCATAGTGTGCTATGCACCTAGAGCTTACTTTTATTAAGAGCCTACTTTGTGTGAAGTTCTTTTCACGCATTATTTCACTTAATCACCTTAACAACTCTCTGAAGTAGATATTACTATTTGCACTTTTCATATTAGTAGTTGAGTCTCTGAAAGATTAAGTAATACATCAAAGGCCAAACAATTTTAAGGTGGTAGATATGAGAGTTATCTTCACATTCCTTTGATCCCAAAGCCTACGTATTAATATTGATGCTACACTCCTTGCATCTCAAGTTTGTGTCATGGATGATTCCTTATTTATTTTCAATCATGAGCTATGAATATAACTTTAAGATCAGTCATTTTTATTACGTGAGCAGTTACAGGGCAATTGGCTGTAGTGGAAACAGCAGTGATTTAAAGACAGATAGAGCTGAAAATGAATGTCGGTTCTATCGCATACAGACAAAATGTCTCTCAGCCTTAGTTTCTTCATCCATAAAATGGGAAAAGAATACCAACTTTACAAGGTTGTTGTGAGATTAAAATGAAAAAATGTAATTAAGGTGCTTGCCATAGTTTAGATGTTACACACAGTATGTGCTTAATTTTGATGGTTTAAAAAAGTGGAAATTGGCCGGGTCAAGTGGCTCATGCCTGTAATCACAGCACTTTGGGAGGCCGAGTCGGGTGCACCTCAGGAGTTCAAGACCAGCCTGGCTAGCATGGTGAAACCCCGTCTCTAATAAAATACAAAAAATAGCCAGGTGTGGTGGCTGGCGCCTGTAATTCCAGCTATTCGGGAGGCTGAGGCAGAGAATTGCTTGAATCTGGGAGGCGGAGGTTGAAGTGGGCAGAGATTGAAGTAAGCCAAGATTACGCCACTGCACACTCCAGCCTGGGCGACAGAGTGAGACTCTGTCTCAAAAAATAAATAAATCGGCCAACAAACACATGAAAAAATGCTCATCATCATTGGTCATTAGAGAATGCAAATCAAAACCACATTGAGATACCACCTCATACCAGTTAGAATGGCTATCATTAAAAAATCTGGAGACAACAGATGCTGGAGAGGATGTGGAGAAATAGGAACACTTTTACACTGTCGGTGGGAGTGTAAATTAATTCAACCATTGTGGAAGACAGTGTGGTGATTCCTCAAAGATCTAGAACTAGAAATACCATTTGACCCAGAAGGAGTTCACTATGTGTTTACCACACTTAAGGAGTGGGAAATTAACCCATCGCACTTTGAAGGATGGTCAACTGCGTGAACCATTTGGAATTATTCTGACTAAAAGATATGTCTATGGTCCTCCTATATTGTTTATGTAATCATTTATATATGTAAATATTAAATCACATTTTATTTTATGCTTTGGATTATAATCTGATATAACTTTATTCTGCTGTTCAAATTGTTCCAACACTGGCCATCAGAAACTCTTCCAGTTAGCTTCTGTGTCTTTGATATATTACAATCATTGTGGTAGTAGTGTTTTGTTGAAACTATTTTTGAGCACAATAAGATGATTCGGCCTCATATTGCGTATTTCTTGACACAGTCTTAAATCAGCCATTTCTCCAAGGATCTCTGGTTTCCTTTATTGGAGAACAGTACCATAAACCAAGAGGTAAGTTCTATATGTGCTAATCATCACTGGAGTGCTGTAGCTTTTAGGCTTTCTCAGCTGACAAAGGAAATACATGTATGTCTAGACTACTTAACTGTGTATATATATACATATCAATAAATATTCCTATATGCAATTATCTGTATCTACATTAAGTTAAACTTGAATTCAGTCTTATGTTTCCAACTCTCTTCCAGAACCAGATGGAATACCTCAGCCTCCAACCCTTAACGATCTGTGACTCCAAACTCCAATAGGGAAAAGCTTGGCTCACAACATGAATTCACTCAATTGTTCAATTCCAGTTTACATTTATAGCAGTATAACAATTGTTAGCCTGTATTGTCATGGGAAACAAATTTATCAACCAGGATATACTGTTTATATAAAGTTTCTTTTTTCTTTAGTCTTATATATGTAACCCATTTCCTAAGTTACTGACGCCAGTCCCTTTTCTTTCATACCCATAAATGATACAGTTTTTACATTTGTAAATGTAGTGAGTTTATGTCACATTCTGCATTTCATCCTAGGAACTCTCAATTTCCTAATCTTTTTTTAAAATTTGCATACATTAAGGCTCACTTTTTGTGCAAGTTCTATGAGTTTTCACAAATGCATAGGGCCAGGTATTTTACATTAGAGTATCACAATGAATAGTTCTACTACTTTGTACCTAAGAGAAGAATAATTCAAAGCAACGTATTTTTCTTTAAATACAAAAATAATACTGCATATGATTAGTCACACCATCAAAGAACTGAAGAATACAGGGCTGTGCTGGTCCATATGACTCAGCATATCCAATGGTGCTTAGAGTGGCAGTGGCACACAGGATGCTGCTTGGAGCCTGTGGCAGGGCCATATAGGTGAATCATAGCGCAGGCCTCTAGAATTTTGGAGCAAAGCACTGTCATCCTCTGAAGATAACTATTTTCCATTTGAGAAACAGCCTGTTACCGGGTCTCACCATTGAAGTATTCCTACTAGCTTATGGCTACAGAGTTTCTGCCAGAGGTAAGCATATTTCAGCGGTGACTCTCTGCCCCGTCTTTCCAGATTTAAGGATGGTGGTTTGCCCTACAACCTCAGTTTTCTGATATGTCCAAGAAAAGTTGTTGATTTTCAGTTTGTTCAACTTTTTCTTGCTGTATGCACAAGAGTGGTGATTTTCAAGCTTTTTATACTGTGGGAATGAAACCTAATGTCCCAATCGTTTTTCATATAAAATAAGGTGCTAGAATTTGTTTCTTCTTCATTATCTGATCAGTGATATTTTAGAAACATTCAAATTTAGGATAACAAAATCAAAAGACTTAATCTGTGATTTTGATAAGTTATTTTAAAGCTCGAGATTATAAAATTAGTGTCTGCCAACACTAATTTTCAGTTTTCCTCCCTATATTCTGTGGGGTCAGTTAATCATATTGGTGTTCAAGGGACATTGTTGAGAAGGCTGAATCCATGAATATGTTTCTTAAAAGAAGAAGATTAATCATTCTACAAAAAGTCCTTGAATTCTGCTTACTAAATTATTAGATGCAAAAATACTTTACACTAATGAGATTTTAGAAAAGAAATTCAAACTCAAAAGGTCAACTCAAGATGTAACTGTTCTCAAAAATATTCAACTGGAGATATGCCTTGAGCACAGGCAAGCTAATACAAATGTAGAATGTATTTTTGTATCTCCTTTTTCTAATAGCCTGTTACAAAATCCTTAGGGGACAAGTCATTTTTCATAATGATAGTAATTGCAATTGAGTTTAAAGTGGCTGAAAGCCAAGGCTATGTCAAATTTTTATGTTAAATAAATGGAAAGATAAAGAAAGAAGGGGTTGGAGCAAAACAGTAGCAGTGAAGAAAAGAGGAAATATGTGTGGGCCCCAACATTATAGACCTGGAATGAGCATGAACCATTCCAAGTTTAAGACTGTTCCCATGGAATTTACATTCTGGAATTTTTTCAGTAAGAAGAGTATTTAAAAGCACATGCTTTGATATGTTGTGACAGAAAAGTAGAGAATATTTCACTGCTAATTATCCCTTCTAACATTCCAAACACATTTGGACAGCAGTATAATGAGGAATTCAGCGATCTATACATATTTTTGTGCTTTGCCAATAGATATCATTTTTTTTTGTTTGTTTTCTTAAGGGACAGGGTCTTGTCTTGCAGGATGAGGTGAAGTGGCAAAATCATAATTCACTGCAACCTTGAACTCTTAGGTACAAGCAATCTTCCCACCTCAGCCTCCTAAGAAGCTGGAACGACAGATACATACCACTATGCTCACCTAATCTTTAAATTTTTTGTAGAGAAGAGGTCTTGCTCTGTTGCCTAGGCTGGTCTCAAACTCCTGGATTCAAGTGATCCTCCCATGCCACCTTTCCAAAACACTGGGATTACATGTGTAAGCCACCACACCAGGCCAATGGCATAATGCTTTAATCAACTATCAAGAAATAGCTTGCACAGCACAAGGAGAAAAGCAATAGTTTTCTTGCACAGGTCCCAACAAAATAACGTCAGTTCCACGAATAAAAGTCAGTCTGATAGAGAGCACAGTAATAAGAACTGCATATTATTTTATAGTTTATAAATACATTCAACATAAATCATCCCATTTACTATTTATAGCAACCTTTTCCAAGTAGGAATTATTAAAGTTTTACATAATTTGCCTAAGGTCACAGCTCATATGTGATGGGCTTCTCTGAAGACTTGAAAGAAAACTCTTCTTGTTATTGCATCATCAAGGAGCCCCAGATAAGGAAAAGAAGACCTGAAAATTAAGGATACCCTTCGTTCCCTTAAGTGTCATATAGAGACAGTTGATCTAATTGGGCCAGCAGACTTCCAGAGAAAAAAATGACTATTTTTCATATTTTCAGATGTTCATAGACCTCCATCCTGGTTAAGGATGGATATATTTTAAATATTACATTCTAGCAAAGTAGAGAGGCCACTTTGGTTATACCTAGGGGCATTTTTCTCTGTTTTTTTTTTTTTTTAGAAAAAGTAACCTTCTTAAATGTTGGGATACTAAAAAGTTTTTTGATGAAATTATATTTTTGTGAAGTCCTAGAATAGTACCACTAGCCATATAAAGGGTAGCAAGATATCATTTTTGATAACCAGGAAAGTTTTGAAGGTGAGTGAATTAAAAACTTCAACTATGTTAAGGATGAATGTAAGTTATCTAGAGATATGAACTCTGCTTCATTCACATAGGTAGCTTTTGTGTGGGAAATTAACAATTCAATGGTAGGCTTCAAATTACTACTATGAAAATTACTGTTGAGTACTACTATATGAAACAGAAGGACTCACAGACCAAATTAAAGTACTCTAGTTCCACAGAGTATTAAATTAGTTTAAGAAATAAGGGTAAAACTAGGGTAGGTTAGCACACTTAGGATAAGATAAAAGTGACTGAAAGATCATGCTGTCTGAATTTGAGTAATATAATGTTCATTTGTATGTCCTATCTCTGAGCAGCATCAAATTGGTGAGGTTACAAAATCCAGAGTTGTGACTGAGCAAAAGCACTCACAGACAAAAGTTACCTAGGCCAAGTACACACACTCACTCTACCAGAGCAACAGAGAACAAGGATGTCTGTAGCTTGGTGAAGAGCCGTGGGTTTTCTTTTTATTTTGGGGTAAAGGATATATGAAATTATACTTGGTATCATCAATAAGTGGTCAAATTAAGGCCCTGTGAATATTAAATGTCTCCAATGTCTCATATATATATCCCTTATATATAATGTCTCATAAATGTTATAGTATATGTATATTTATTCATATTAAACTTTCTTCCATCTCTTTCTCCAGTGTTTAACACGCCCATACTTGATACGGTTTGGCTGTGCCCCACCCCTATCTCATCTTGAATTGTAGCTCCCATAACTCCCGTGTGTTGTGGGCAGAACTGAGTGGGAGATAATTGAATTATGGGGACAGTTTTCATGGTAGTGAATAAGTCTCATGAAATCTTACAGTGTTGTAAGAGGTTTCCCTTTTCACTTGGCTTTCATTCTTTCTTGCCTGCTGCCATGTAAGACATGCCTTTCACCTTCCTCCGTGATTGTGAGGTATCTCTAGCATGTGGAACTGTGAGTCCATTAAACATTTTTAGGTATGTCTTCATCAGCAGGATTAGAACACACTAATATAGTAAATTGGTACCGGGAGTGGGGCACTGCTGTAAAGATACCTGAAAATGTGGAAGTGACTTTGGAACTAGGTAGCAGGCAGAGGCTGAAACAGTTTAGAGGACTCAGAAGAAGACAGGAAGATGTGGGAAAGTTTGGAACTTCCTAGACACTTGTTGAATGGCTATGACAAAAATGCTGATAATGATACGGACAATGAAATCCAGGCTGAGGTGGTCACAGATGGAGATGAGAAACCTGTTGGAAACTGGAGTAAAGGTGACACTTGCTATGTTTTGGCAAAGAGACTGGCAGCATTTTGCCCCTGACTTAGAGATTTGTGGAACTTTGAACTTGAGGGAGATGATTTAGGATATGTGGTGGAAGAATAAGTATTCAAGAGTTGTTTTAGGTGTTGTTAAAAGCAATCTTTTTTAAAAGGGAAACAAAGCATAAAAGTTTGTAAAATTTGCAGTGTGATGATGCAATAGAAAAGAAAAGCCCATTTTCCGAGAAGAAATTTAAGCTGGCTGCAGAAATTTGCCTAAGTAATGAGGAGCCTAATATTAGCAGCCAAAACAATGGGGAAAATGTTTCCAAGGCATGTCAGAGAACTTTGCAGGAGCCCCTCCCATCACAGGCCCAGAGGCCTAGAAGGGAGAAAATGGTTTTGTGGGCTAAGTTTAGAGCCTTTCTGCTGTTTGTAGCCTAGGGACCTGGTACCCGGTGTCCCAGCTGTTCTAGCGGTGGCTAAAGGGGCCAAGGTACAGCTTGGGCCACAGCTTCAGAGGGAAGCAAGGCCCAAGCCCTGGCAGCTTCCACACAGTGTTGAGTCTCTGGGTTCACAGAAGTGAAGAATTTAGGTTTGGGAACCTCAGCCTAGATTTCAGAGGATGTATGGAAATTCCTGGGTGTCCAGGCAGAAGTTTGCTACAGGGGCGGGCAACTCATGGAGAACCTCTACTAGGGCAGCGTGAAGAGAAATATGGGGCTGAAGTGACCCTGACAGAGTCCCCAGTGGGGCACTGCCTAGTGGAGTTGTGAGAAGAGGGACTCTGCCCTCCAGATCCCAGAATGGTATATCTATCAATAGCTTGCATTGTGTGCTTGGAAAAGCTACAGACAATGCCAGCCCAGAAAAGCAGCTGAGATGGAGGATGTACCCTGCAAAGCCACAGGAGTGGACGTGTCCAAGACCATAGGAACCACCTCTTGGATCAGTATAACCTGGATGTGAGACAAGGGGTCAAAGGAGATCATTTCAGAGCTTTAATATTTGACAGCCCCACTGGATTTCAGATTTGCATGGGGCCTGTAGACCCTTTGTTTTGGCCAATTTCTTCTATTTGGGATGGATGTACTTAACCAATGTCTGTACCCCCATTGTATCTAGGAAGTAATTAACTTGCTTTTGATTTTATAGGCTCATAGGCAGAAGGGACTTGACTTGTTTTAGATGTGACTTTGGACTGTGGCCTTTTGAGTTAATGCTGAAATTAGTAAAGGCTTTTGGGGACTGTTGGGAAAGCATGACTGGTTCTGAAATGTGAGGATATGAGATTTGGGAGGGGTCAGGGGTAGAATGATATGTTTTGGCTCTGTCCCCACCTAAACCTTATTTTGAATTGAAGCTCCCATAATTCCCACGTTGTGAGAGGGACTCAGCAGGAGATAACTGAATCATGGGAGCAGTTCCCCCATACTGTTCTTATGGTAGTGAATAAGTCTCATGAGATCTGATGGTTTTATAAGGAGTTTCCCATTTCACTTGGCTCTCATTCTCTCTTGCTTGCTGCCATGTAAGATGCGCCTTTTGTCTTCCACAATGATTGTGAGACCCCTCCAGCCATGTGGAAATGTAAGTCTATTAACCTCCTTTTTCTTTGTAAATTACTCATGTATGTCTTTGTTAGCAGCATGAGAACAGACTAACACAATACTCTACACATAACAGCGTATTTATGCTTAGCACATCTTATGAGTTTCAACCATCTTATTTTTTCCCCAAAGGATTGAATACTCCAAAACAAGTTTTAAAAATGTACATTGCAGTAATCCCTGACATATCACCTTTAACACAGCCAGAAATACAGTATGTCCACATGCAGCCATTCTCCATTTTCAATTTCCAAGAGTGCTTCTCACAACAGCAATAAATTAATCTTATTCAATAAAAAAGGATTTTATTCTATAACCTATGAAGCTATTGTGGTATCATTTGGAGGATATGTAGGATAAAGTATGAATAGAATGTGTATAACTTATATGTGAGAAAAGAAAATAGGTCATAAAACTAGTTCTAAAGGAGTGAATATTTTAACATAGCAACAGCAAATGTTTTCTTTTGTTACCTTATTTTAATCTGTTAAACTAAAAAATACAATAAAATTGAATAAGATGGTAACTTTGTACAAAATTTTACAGTTTATTACTTTGCCTACTAAGACCGCCTTATATTTAATATTGGTACCCAAGGACATGCACATCAGAGATATTCTGTTTTATGTGACTGAGTTTTCCATTACTCTTCTTAAGGTATGAGGTAACAAGGAAACCTTAATGTAAATTTTTTAATATTTCTCCAATTTTGAGAAAATTTATACAGGTAATAGTAAAAAGTATATTTAAACAGAGATAAAAACTAAAATCACAGTAATATGCAACTTTTATAATTTTTAGAAAACTAAGACTATACACATTCTACATATAGTCTACCAAGAGTTACATTAGTCAGGATTTTTTTTTAATGAATGTAAATTTCACTGATAAGCAGGTACTTCTTGGAGGCTAAATGACATTAGGCATATTAACTCTTTAGGTTGGTTAGAATATATTAGCATTCGGCTAATCAGAAAATCATTAGACAATAGGAAAAATTCACACCAGTATATATTGTGTTTGCAATGCTGGATACTGAATGTTACAAATTTGTGTTTATATTCAGTAAAGAGCACTCATGCATGTGAAATATATGTACATGTGTGTATATAATTATATATTCATATTATATATGTATATATCATTAAATATAAATATCTTAAATATAAATTTATGTATCATATATTTATATACAATGTATGTGTATAGGTAGGTGTGCGTATGTGCGTATATAAGGAGCAGCTATTTTGAGTGTTTTGTATATAGTGTTTTCCTGTGTATGTACCACAAACCTTTCTTTTCTTGTTCACTCTTACTAGCAATCCAACCATTTTTTAAATTGAACCATGAGAATCGTTAGCTACATCATCTCATCTGTATTAGGAATTCTTTAAGCCTAAAAACATACACTGCCAGGGCACTCATTTAAAGCTTTCTTTGAAATATGCAGAATTAATTTGGAAGAAAGAGAACACATGATATTTATTTCACTTAAGCTAGATACACAGATGTATTTTATGGCTCAATTTTTATTTGGGAATTTAATATATGTGTGTACCTATATATGTCTCTCAAGAGGACTATATACCAATTTATTTTTATTTCTTTAAGACTTTTTTTGTACAAGACACATATCAAATGGGATTTCTCCTGTGTATATTCCCAGGATTACTACATCAGAAAGCATTTATCATATCTAATTTTCATAATTCTCTCAGTTTCAAATGGAATTTTTTGTTCTTTTCAGATTTTTATTAAAAAATTACTGCTGACAGAGCTATGCTGAAATATCTACTGACATGTAATCTGCCCTCTTAGAAATCATCACCTTATAACTAAACGTATTCTCTAACCTCAGTAGCACTCAGCATTATTTCTTGGCCGTTTTTCTCACTCCTCCAGCCTAAGTGCTCCGTATCCCTTTCTCTAAACACAGAGGGCAGATTCAGCTTAACAGGCTTTCAACCATAAACTTTAATAGCACTTTAAACAGCCTCAAAATGGAATTTCTTCTTTAATTAAGATGTTACTTTGTACATCATAATTGAAATACATCAAAAAGTTCCTTGTTAAAGCTCAAGATATATTACAAAGCCATTCTACAGCACGGCTACAAGGCTTTGCTAATTGGAAGGACGACAGATCAAATTCCACAGAAAGTTATGTCAGTTGAAATGCTGGAGACAGAGTAGCTTATTTAAATTGTGCACACAAAGCAATCAGGGAAATATATCAAATCATGGTATTTTGTTAAAGTGCAACAGGAACTAAAATCAAACATTAACAATGCATCATTTGCCTTTGTGAGTGCATATATATGTATATGTATGTTGAGAAATACTGAGAAAACCTTAATATTCTAAATGTATATCACAAGTGTATATACTTTCATACTCAGCAATCTGAAAGTGCTCTTGGAAGAATAAATATTTATAAACAAAATTTTATTATTTAAATTGGACATGAGGAACTTATTTTAAATAACTCATTTAGAAAGATACTATTTTTATTAGAGTTTGAAATTATCAGTTGTCTCATTTTTAACAATTTTCCAATTACTAGCTATTTTTATTTTATTGATTAAAAAGTTTTCTCTAAAACCAACTGATGTCTACTTTTACTTAGTACAAGTTGCCTATGCACAATACACACTGACAAAAAAAAAGTTTTATTTCTCTGTTCAACTCTCTGTGACATTTTGAAACTTCTGTTTTAAGTATTCTTTTCAAATATTCCACCTTGAACGTGCCTAACCCCAGATGGTCTTCGTTTACTACCTCACTAGGAAATCACTAACTTCTACTACCAAAAACATCAACTTGCCTTCACCTCTCCCTCCACAATAGAAGGAACAGAAGCACCCTCCACCTGGGAAAACCACTCCTTCTCTGGGAGTCTTCAACCTTCTCCAAAATCTGAGTCTATTAATGACCCATTCTCACTGGTCTTCAGCTGTATTTTCTGTGTACATCTGCCTACCTTGCATTCAACTGCTCCCTCTCAACCATGCCTGCCCACTGGCATTTTAACATGTTCTATACTTTGCCCATTTTCAGAAATACTTTAAAAGGAAAGAATAAAAAGTTCTCCCTCTATCCAATGTTCCCATCTCATCCAGTTACTGCCATATTTATTTTTCTTCTTCTCTACTGAAATACTTGCAAAAACAGTTGTATGTATTCACGATTTGTCCTTTCTTGCATAGCACTCATTCTCCAACCCACTCCTGCCTGGCCGTTGCTGCTACCACCCTGAATTCAGTTAATGCCTGTCAGTCCTTGTATTACATGCTTGCCCTCTCCGTGGTGTTTGCTACTGCCCATCATTCATTCATTCATTCATTCACTCGTCATTATTGATTCCTGGAGGATATTTTATGTGCCAGGCATTAAACTAAATACAGGGGCTACTGCAGTGAGCAAAAGTTACAAACACCATAACTCGAGGAGGAAAGGAGACAGATGATAAGAGAAACTAAGTAAGTAATATTTTGGATTTTAAAAAAGCAAAGTAGAGAAATACAGAGCTGCCTGTGGTGAGTTTGGAATGTGAAATCCATATTTAAAGAGAATGTTAAGAAAAGGTTCCACTGGCACAATTTTAATGCTCAAAATCAGAGACTGCTGAACATTCTCTCCTCTACCACCACACATTCCTTGTTCTACTCTTAACTCTCTTGTCATATATTTTCTTCTTTCTTGCAGGCTTCTTCTCTTTCCAATCTATACATGTTGTAATGCTTTATAAACAGTGCTTTGCCACATGTTCTCACTCATAGGCAGGTATTGAACAATGAGAACACACAGACACAGGGAGCGGAGCATCACAAACTGGGGTCTGCTGGGGGACAATAGGAGAGGGACAGTGGGGGGTAGGGAGGTTGGGGAGGGATAACATGGGGAGAAATGCCAGATATGCACGACAGGGGGATGGAGGCAGCAAACCACATTGCCATGTATGTACTATGCAACAATCCTGCATGTTTTGCACATGTACCCCAGAACCTAAAGTGCAATAAAATATATATATTTTAAAGATGGTACTTTGCTTTCTTTTCTTCTCTTTGTAACATTCCTCTCTTGGTATTTTATCTAAACAATGGTGTCAATGGTCATCTATACGAATATCTCTAATTAAAACCTATTCTTTGAGTTAATGACTTGCATATCAAACTGCCAACTTGAATCACATTTTGGGTATCTCAAAGATACCTTAAACTCATTGCGTTCAAAAATCTACTCTTGATTTTCTACAAGAAAAACGGTCTTCCTTCTAGTGATCTCTAGCTTACTGAATGACAGCATCTTTCTTTAGATTTTCCCAGCCAAAAAAGTTTGATAGCTATCATCCATAACTCATTCTTTAATCATACTATAGACCATCGATCATCAGGTTTTTTTTTTAAGTTAACATCTTAACAATGCCTCCATTTTTCTCTTCTCTAATCCAAGGAACTGTAATCTCTCACCTGGAATAATGAAACACTATTCAAACCCTTCCTTTCTTTAAAAAGTTATTTACATTATAGTCAGGCTAATTGTAGATTTCATCCTATGTTTTAAAATTTTCCTTTTGATAGATACAATTTTAATAGGTCAAATAAATATTTTAAAATAAAAAAAGATTTTTAAATCTCTGAATAGCCTCCATGCTCTCCTGTCAAAATTCTAAATGCTTAATGTGGAATACAAAGCACTACTATCTGATTACTATAGCCTCTCTGGCCAAACCAGCCACCACTGCCTATTTTCCTTGTCCTGTGTTCTAGACAAGCTAACTTGCTTTTAGTTCCTCAAATGACATGCTGCTGCAATAGGGCTTTCACACATGCTATCCTGTCCGTTAGACTGGAATTTTATCTTCAACTTCTTTACTTACCTAATCCATATTTACCCTCCATATTTCATTCCAAAGGAGAATTATTCACATTAGCCACAACCTACCAGAATACACTGGATTCAATGTTATATGCTTCTGCAGACCATGTACTTTTTTTTTCACAAATGTCATTACGGTTGCTGCTTTTCATGTATAAGAGCTATTGTTGGACCAATATTTGTTTTCTCAACTCAACTATAAATTAAAGACTGAGACTGTTTGGATTTTGTTTTACTGCTGTGCTATATTTGTTGGATATATACATGGATGAAAGAGTAAATTAATAAACACATTTAAATTGCTTTTGTCTTTGTTACAAGGCAGTTTTTAGCAACGTTTAACTGTGACTTTCATTTTTCTACTTTTTAAACGTTCTTTTTGACAAATTACACAACCTTATTAAATCTTAATTTTGTCACCAGTAATTTGAGGATGAGTATAGTTTCTAACCCATAAGTTAAGATGAATGTAAATTCACCTTTATAAAGAACATAAAATAGGCCCTTGCACATAGTAAGTGTTCAATAAATAACTTTGTGATCTTTAGCTTCTCTAAATTGCCTAAAACAATAACTTAACTCCAAAGTTTCAGTTGTATTCTTAACTGACTCAATAGTTTACTCTTTATAAAAAACATAATTTCCTAGAGATTAGGATAACATTTGAACTGTAAGCATTATGTTGAACTGCCATTAAGTGTAAGTTTTTATTTAAGAGTTTTAATTACTTCTTATACATAAAGACATAAAGGGTAGAGAGGTTCCTACAATTTATCCTGACCAAGCAGTGTTTCCCCCCCAGGGAAATAAATCAATTAATTAATTACTCTCCTGCAATGCAATCAGCCTTCAGCAGATTCCTGGCCTGAAAACATTCATCTGAAATAAATAAATACATAAATAAGAAAGACTATGGCACCTTTAATGTAATGTTATCACCTTCACCCAGAATTTCCTCAGGATACCAAAGAAAATAAACCAGAGGTGAGAATTCTATCCTCTAAGACACCTATAATCCCAAATAGCATTATTCAAAGAGATGCTGCCCAATTCAATAAAAGTAATGTTACATTTAGACAGACGTTGAGAGAGAATACTAGGAGAATACTGTTCTCCAAATGTAGATGTTATGCTCAGGGACAGAAGCCCAAATATGATATTTTAGAATGATGGAAAAAGAGTACATGGGATATTGGTGGAATCTTTCCTGGATCAAGTTTGTCCTAAAGAACAAGCCAAGCAAGATAAAGGCACAAGAATTAACAAGAAACTGCATACCTTTACATGGTTTGCAGAATGCAGTCTCTTGGTGAAGAAGAGAGAAGGACAAATATCATTCACTCTAAGTAACTCTATGGTTGTCAATCTGTTGATTGAAGGAAGTAAAGATTAGACAGCACACCCCTCCAAAAAATTGTGTTATTAAAAACTGTCTTGTAAACAAAGGAGAATTGCTGCTGCTGTGAAAATCATGTGTGTCTTCAATTTCCTAATAATTTCTTTCAAAGGCCTTATCCAGTCTTTAGACCATAAGTGCTAGGCAAACAAGAATTAGTAAGGACTTTATATAAAAGTACTATAAAAAAAAAGAACAGAAAGAGAAGATGAAAATAGAAAAAGAAAGCAATATGTTAAGAATTCTCACTAGAAAAATTTGCCATCAGCCAGATAAAAATTGTAGTCAAAATTATCATGGACTTAAATTAAATTCTCAAAAATTATTATTAAATTATTCAATTATTAAATAATCATTAAATTATACAAAATTATTATAATGAATTATAACAAGCTAAAATAAAATAAAGTCTAGGATTTTTCTTCTAGAGGGATAATTTAGAAAATATATGGGAGATTATAAAAGAAGATTACAATCAAAGTGTCCAAATTTGAGGTGGCAGACACAGAAGATAAAAGTAATGGGAAAATTTTAAAGAAGATCACAATTTGAACAGTACAAGGGAAAGTAGTCATTGCTGAAACTTTGATGGTAAACATTGATAATCTATACGTGAATTAACTAAAGCAAAATGAAATGGAAAATAACATAAAATTAAAATATTTAGAAAGAAAATGACATATATGAAAATCAAATAAAACAAGAAAATGATAGTGTCACTGAAGAAAGAAATGATCAAAAAGAATAAGTAGCTACACAGATGATAAAAAAGGCAGATGATAGATATTGGATTAATATATAACATATTTAAACTATTTCAAGAAAATTTTTTCAGAAATATAAAACAACTTAAAACTGTATGTGGACTGGTCACAGTTTTGAAATTAAAATGGGAAAATGAAGACTAATACCAAAATTCAAAATTGAGAGAATCTTTAGAGAAAGAATGTCTATTCCATTTTTTTTCCTTTGAGAACCAGCTCAGGTTGGATTGCAGTGACATGAATACAGCTCCCTTCAGCCTTGACCTCCCGGGTTCAAGAGACCCTCCTACCTCAGTCTCCCAAGTAGTTGGTACCACAAGCACACACCACCATGCCAGACTCATTTCTTTATTTTTTTTAATAGAGATGAGGTCTTGCCATGTTACCCAGGCTGGTCTTGAACTCTTGAGCTCAAGTAATCCTCCTGCCTCAGCCTCTCAAAGTGCTGGAATTACAACATGAGCCACCCTGCCTGATTCAAATAATTTTAAACATAGATAAATAATTATTCTAGTAAAAAACAAGCAAATATTTTCTTAACACACTGTAATTTATAAAAGAGTTTCCAAGAATTCTTCTTGAAGAAACTTCTATAAAAAAAATCTTTTGGCAAGCAAGAGATAAATGAAGAAATTACAGAAAAGGGACAGATTGTAAATATCGAGCTATGATTATCACATACAATCTATTTGTTTTATATTCTGAAAATGTAGAAGTAGCGTAACAACTAAATTCAGAAATGAATGAAGGAGAGAAACAGGTAACATGCATTGATTGATTTTGATACCTTCGTCTTTCATAGCAAGGGTTCAAAAGATGCTATTTATACTTGATAAATTGAATTATACAGATATAAGTAAGTACACCAGTACGAGGTAATCATTAAGAAAAACAGTGTAACCAGTTAACAGTTGGTGGTAGAAAAAAGGGAAAAGAACTTGAAATGCACACATTTTTTTGCCCTTATTTTGTAATTAGAGAATATAGTGCATTAAAGTGTTAAAATATTGCCACAAGTGTGAAACATTACATAAATATACTCTGCACTTCTGTATCTAATTACAAATGGGCATTAGGCATCAAAGGAGGGTGATTTCCTCAGAAATGGAAAGAAAACAGGGTTAGTCCTATGGTTGCACAAAGTTTCCAACTTGAAAAAGTTTCCAGGTCATGGTGCAGGGATGAGGATCCCAGGTGAAGCCTGTAGGATTTGTCTGAGGCAAGGAGACAAAGATGGGAAAGCAAGGAAGCTACTATTCATGGGAATAGCAGAAGTGAGAGAACTATGCAGGGAGAAAAACAAGAGAATCAGTATTACTCAGTTTATCCAAAAGAAGACAACATTTTCAAAAGAGAAAAATAGGAACAAAAATTAGATTAGACAAATAGAAGTAAATAAGATGATAGATAGAAGTCACACAAAATCAGTGATCACATCAGATAAAAATGTTCTCAGTGCCCCCAAAAAACAGAGTATGAGATGATTTTAGAATTGTTTCTCCTAGGGTATTCTTCGGAGTGCCAATCAGCACAAGCCTATGAGAAAACTAACTGAGGCTGAGGACAGGATCTTGCTAAAGGAATAACACTATGTGACATTTACACAGGACTGGGAATAGTGCTTGTGTCACTTTAAATCTAATGGTCGGATTTAAAAACCTCTTAATTCATGGGAAAATGGAGAGTTTTCTCAAAACTGTTTTGCCTAAGTAATGAAGGAAATTAGGAGGACAAAAGGTGAAAAATATAAAAAGAAAAAAATTAATCAATGGAAACAGATCCAAATGGACACAGATGACAAAGACAGAAGCCTCAGAAAAAATGCCACCCATCTACAACCATCTGATCTTTGACAAACCTGACCAAAACAAGCAATAGGGAAAGGATTCCCTATTTAATAAATGGTGCTGGGAAACCTGGCTAGCTATATGCAGAAAGCTGAAACTGGATCCTTTCCTTGTACCTTATACAAAAATTAACTCCAGATGAATTAAAGATTTGAACAAAAGATCTAGCATCATAAAAACCCTAGAAGAAAAACTGGGCAATACCATTCAGGACATAGGCATGGGCAAGGACTTCATGACTAAAACACCAAAAGCAATGGCAACAAAAGCCAAAATAGAAAAATGGGATCTAATTAAACTAACGAGTTTCTGCACAGCAAAAGAAACAATCATTAGACAAACACAAGCAAATAAGATGACAAATATAAGTCAACTAATATCAGTGATCACATTAGATAAAAATGTTCTCAGTGCCCCCAAAAAGCAGAACAGGCAATCAACAGAGTGGGAAAAAGTTTTTGCAATCTACTCATCTGACAAAGGGCTAATTTACAGAATCTACAAAGAACTTAAAACAAATTTACAAGAAGAAAACAACCCCATCAAGAAGTGGGCAGAGGATATAAACAGACATTTCTCAAAGGAAGACATTTATGCAGTCAACAAACATTTGAAAAAAATGCTCATCACTGGTCATTAGAGAAATGCAAATCAAAACCACATTGAGATACCAACTCACAACAGTTAGAATGGTGATCATTAAAAAATCTGGAGGCAACAGATGCTGGAATGTGGAGAAATAGGAATGCTTTTACACTGTTGGTTGTTGGGGGGTAAATTAGTTCAGTCATTGTAGAAGACAGTGTGGAGATTCCTCAAGATCTAGAAACAGAAATTCCATTTGACCCAGCAATCCCATTACTGGGCATATACCAATAGAATTATCACTCATTCTATTATAAGGACACATGCACATGTATGTTTATTGTGGCACTGTTCACAATAGCAAAGACTTGGAACCAACCCAAATGCCCATCAATGATAGACTAGATAAAGAAAATGTGGCACATAGGCACTATGGAATACTATGCAGTCATACAAAAGGATGACTTCACGTCCTTTGCAGGGACATGGATGAATCTGGAAAACATCATTCTCAGCAAACTGACACAAGAATAGAAAAACAAACACTGCATGTTCTCACTTATAAGTGAGAACACTCATAAGTGGGTGTTGAACAATGAGAACACATGGGCACAGAGAGGTGAACATCACATACCAGGGCCTGTTGTGGGTGGGAGGCTAGAGGATGGATAGCAGTGGTTGGGGGGATAGGGGAGGAATAGCATTAGGAGAAATACCTAATGTAGATGATGGGGTGATGGATGTAGCAAACCACCATGGCACATGTATACCTATGTAACAAACCTACATGTTCTGCAAATGTACCCCAGAATGTAAACTAAAATAAAAAAGGAAATTACAATCAACAACATTAAAACATTTATTTAAACTGCATTATCTGTGTTCAAAGCATAAGTATAGACATAGAAGATATTAAAAAGACCCAAATCAATCTTCTAGGGATAAAACAATGCCTTAAATGAAAAATACACTGTATGTGCTTAAAGGTCAATTATAATTTGCAGAAGAAAAAAAATAGTGACCTTGAAGACCTAGCAATGAAAACTATCCACAATGAACATCAAGTGATAAAATAATAAAAAACAAATTCAACATCAGTAATTTGTGGAACAAATTACTAATATATAATTAGAGTTGAGTAAATCAGCAGAAAGGAACACAAACATTTTTTAAGATATAATTATTAAAATTTTTCCAAATTTGGTTAAACTATAAATATAAATGATCCAAGATTCCAAGTCTAAGATCTGTAAATAAAATTATACCTATACACATAATAAGCAAGTTTCTTAAAACAAAGTGATCAAATGACACTTATAAGCATTTAGAAAAGATGTATTGTATACAGAGGAACTAAAATAATGATCACAGCAGATTTCTCATGGAAAATAATGCAAATGAGAAGACAGTGAAGCAGTATTTTTAAAGTAATTTTTTAAAACTGTTAACCTAGCTTTTTACTCTCAACAAAACAATATTTCAAAACTGTTGGTGAAATAAAAAATATTTCAGAAAGACAGATGCTGAAGGAATTTATTACCAGCATACCCACACTTCAAGAAATGAATGCTAAAAATGTTTACACAGAAAGTGTCATCACAAGGAAATAATGATCTACACACACACACACACACAAAATGAGCACCAGAAATGGCAAACACATTGGTGTATTTTTGTATACCTAAGTAAGGTTTTTATTCTTTTAATTTCTTTAAAAATTACTAACAGTTCAGCTGGATGCAGTGCCTCATGACTATAATCCCAACACTTTGGGAGGCCTAGGCCTGTAGATCACTTGAACCCGGGAGTTCAAACCAGCCTGGGAAACATGGCAAGACCACATCTCCACCAAAAAAAACAAACCTACAAAAAATTAGCCAGTTGTAAAGTAAACACTAAAATAACAAAACAAAGAACTACAGCATATAAGTTAAATACGAACATAAAGTAGAATTATAAAATTTAATCAATTTATTGAAAAGACAAAATAAAAAAAGGGAAAGATAAGAACAAAGAACAGATAACACAAACATTCACCAAAATAGATTATTCTGGGCCACAAAACACACCTTAACAATTAAAAAAATATATAAATTATACAATGTCTGTTCATATACAATAATCAAACTAAATTAGAAATCAATAACAGAAGATACACTGAACTTACAAAAATACTTGGAGACTATACAACATACTTCTAATAATACATGAGTCAAAGAAGAACTTTCAAGAGAAATATAAAAATATGTTGAACTAAAGTACAACTTATTAAAACATGTTGGATTCAGAAAAACACCGTGAGTAGAATGAAATTTATATCATAGAATGCACATACTAAAAAACTAAAGGAATAAAATTGATCATTTAATTCTTTGCCTTAGGCAACCAGGAAAAAAAAATTAGGTCTCAAGTTACAAGAAAAGAAATAAATAGAGCAAAAATCAATAAAATTGGAAACAGAAAATTAACAGAAAAATCAATGAAACCAAAAGCTGGTACTTTTAAAAGATAAATAAACTGATGAATCTCTAGTCAGACTAACAGAAAAAAGAAAGAAAAAAGACATGGACTAGTAATATCACTGATGAGAAAGGGGCCATCACCACTTATTCAATGAACACTAAAATAATAATGAAGAATGAAAAACTGTATGCTCACCAATTTGATATCTTAGATGAAATAAACAAATAACTGAAAGATACAATCTAACAAAACTCACATTAGGAGAACTAGACAAACAGACCATCTGAATAGGCCTAAATATATTAAAGAAAGTGAACAACAATCATCTCAATGGGACTGGTTGAACAGTGGGTGTAGCCCAAGGAGTGCAAACCAAGGCAGGGTGGGGCACTGCCTCCCCCAGGAAGTGCAACTGGCTGGAGGATTCCCCTCCTACTGAATGGAGGCCATTAGGGACTTTTCCCCTCCAGCACTCTGGTTCAGATACTGTGCTTCTCCCAACGTCTTTACAACCTAAAGACCAGGAGATCCCCACCCAGCTGACAAGCAGTGTGAATTACCAGCACAGATCTGAGTGGCCGCTCCAGCTAGTGCCATGGCCTGTCAGTGCAAATATGGGTGGACAATTTGGCTGGTGCCTGGAGCACCTGCAAGACAGAGCTTCCCCCTCCCCAGAAAAAGGGGAAGCTGAAAGCAGGGAGCCAAGTGATACAGCTTGGTGGGTCCCATTCCCAAAAAGACCAGCAAACTGAAATCATCTGGCTGGAAAGTTTCACAGCCAGCACATCAGTATGAGCTCCACCCAGGATAACTGAGCTCATTGGGGGAATGTGTCTGCCATTGCTGAGGCAGTTCTAATCTTACCTGTGTAAACAAAAGCCAGAGGAAGCTCATATAGCAGCTGGACTGAGCCCGTGGCAGCCCAGCAGTGCCTCTGAAGGCAGACTGTGACTAGACTCCCTTCTTGCTGGCAGGGAATCTCCAAAAAAAGGCAGCAGCACATCAGGGACTTATAAATAAAACTCCACTTTCCTGGGACAGAGTACCTGGGGAAACAGGTGACCGTGAGTTCTGCGGCAGCAGACTTAAGTGTTCCTGCCCAACAGCCCTAAAGGGAGCAATGGAGCTCCCAGCACAGCACTTGAGTTCTGATAAGGAACAGACTACATCCTCAAGCAGCTCCCTGACCCCTGTTATATTCAAAAAGATGCCTCATATAGGAGAGCTCTGGCTGACATTCAGCAGGTACCCTTCTAGAATGAAGACAACAGAGGAAAGAACAGACAGCAATCCTTTCTGTTCAGCAGCCCCCAGGAGTGATTCCCAGGCAAGCAAGGTCTGGAATGGAACTCCAGCAGTCCTACAGCAGAAGGGTCTGACTGTTAGAAGGAAAACTGAAAAACAAAAAGAAAGCTTCAACATCAACAGAAAAGATGTCCACTCAGGGACCCCATCCAAAATCACTAACTTAAAAAACCAAAGATAGGTAAATCCACAAAGATGGGAAGAAAGCGCAAAAAAGATGAAATCACAGAAGACCAAAATGCCTCTCCTCCTCCAAGGGATCATAATTCCTCACTAGCAAGAGAACAAAACAGGATGGAGAATGAGTTTGATGAACTGTCAGAAGCAGGCTTCAGAAGGTGGGTAATAACAAACTTCTCTGAGCTAAAGGAACATGTTCTAACCCAATGCAAAGAAACTGAAAACCTTGAAAAAAAACTTACATGAAATGCTGTCTAGAATAACCAGCTTAGAGAAAAACATAAACAACTTGACAGAGCTGAAAAACACAGCACAAGAACTTGGTGAAGCATACACAAGTTTTAATAGAATGAAACGAGCAGAAGAAAGGATATCAGAGACTGAAGATCAACTCAATGAAATAAAACGAGAAGGCAATATTAGAGAAAAAGAGTGAAAAGAAATGAACAAAGCCTCCAAGAAATATGGGATTATGTGAAAAGATCTAATCTACGTTTGATAGGTGTACCTGAATGTGACGGAGAGAATAAACCCAACCTGGAAAACACTCTTCAAGATATTATCCAGGAGACCTTCCCCAACTTAGTAAGACAGGCCAACATTCAAATCCAGGAAATACAGGAACACTACAAAGATATTCCTCAAGAAGAGCAACCCCAAGGCACATAATCATCAGATTCATCAGGGTTGAAATGAAGGAAAAAATGCTAAGCAGAGCCAGAGAGAAAGGTCGGGTTACCCACAAAGGGAAGCCAATCAGACTCACAGTGGATCTCTTGGCAGAATCCCTACAAGCCAGAAGAGAATGAGGCCATTATTCAACATCCTTTAATAAAAGACCTTTCAACCAGGTACTTCATATCCAGCCAAACTAAGCTTCTTAAGTGAAGGAGAAATAAAATCGTTTCTGGACAAGCAATTGCTGAGAGAGTTCGTCACCACCAGACCTACCTTACAAGAAATCCTTAAGGAAACAGTAAACATGAAAAGGAAAAGCCAGCACCAGCCACCACAAAAACATACAAAATGGTAAAGACCATTGACATAATGAAGAATGTGTGTCAACTAATTGGCAAAACAATCAGCTACTACCAAAATGACAAGATCAAATTCACATATAACAATATTAACGTTAAATGTAAATGGTCTAAATGCCTCAATCACAAGATACAGTCTGGCAAAGGGGATAGAAAGTCAAGACCCATCGGTGTGCTGCATTTAGGAGACCCATCTCTTATGCAAAGATACAAAAAGACTCAAAATAAAGGGATGGAAGAAGATTTCCCATGCAAATGGAAAGCAAAAAAAAAAAAAAAATTAGGTGTTGGAATCCTAGTCTCAACAAAGATCAATAGAGACAAAGAAGGGCATTACATAATGTTAAAAGGATCAATACAAGAAGAGCTAAGGATCCTCAATATATATGTACCCAACACAGGAGCACCCAGATACATACAGCTGGTTCTCAATGACCTACAAAGAGACTTAGACTCCCACACAATAACAGTGGAAGACTTTAACACTCCACTGTCAATATTAGACAGATCAACAAGACAGAAAATTAACAAAGATATCCAGGACTTGAACACAGATCTGGAACAAGTGGACTTAATAGACATCTACAGAACTCTCCACCCCAAATCCAAATAATATACATTCTTCTCAGCACCACATCACACCTACTCTAAAATTGACCACATAATTGGAAGTAATTCACTCCTCAGCAAATACAAAAGAACGGAAATCAGAGCAAACAGTCTCTCAGACCACAGTGTAATCAAATTAGAACTCAGAATTAAGAAACTCACTCAAAACTGCACAACTACATGGAAACTGAACAACCTGCTCCTGAATGACAACTGGATAAACAAAGAAATGAAGGCAGAAATAAAGATATTCTTTGATATCAATGGGAACGAAGACACAATGTACCAGAATTTCTGGGACACATTTAAAGCTGTGTCTAGAGGAAAATTTACAGCAATAAATGCCCACATGAGAAGGCAGGAAAGATATAAAATTGACACCCTATCGTCAAAATTGAAAGAGCTAGAGGAGCAAGATCAAACAAATTCAAAACCTAGCAGAAGACAAGAAATAACTAAGATCAGAGCAGAAATGAAGACAGAGACACAAAAAGCCCTTCAAAAAAATCAATAAAGCCAGGAGCTGTTTTTTTTGAAAAAAGATCAACAAAATAAACCACTAGCCACACTAATAAAAAAAGAAAGATAGAAGAATTGAATAGATGCAATAAAAAATGATATAGGGGATATCACCACTGATTCCACAGAAATACAAACTACCATCAGAGATTACTACAAACAACTCTATGCACATAAACCAGTACATCTAGAAGAAATGGATAAAATCCTAGGTACTTACACCCTCCCAAGACTAAATCAGGAAGAAGTTGAATCCCTGAATAGACCAATAACAAGGTCTGAAGTTGAGGCAGCAATTAATAGCCTACCAACCAAAAAAAAAGTCCAGGTCCAGATGGGATCACAACAGAATTCTTCCAGATGTAAAAAGGAGATCTGGTACCATTCCTTCCTAAACTATTCCAAACAATACAAAAAGAGGGAATCCTCCCTAACTCATTTTATGAGACCAATATCATTCTGATACCAAAACCTGGCAGAGACACAATTAAAAAAACAAAGTATCAGGTCAACATCCATGATGAACATCAATGCAAAAATCTTCAATAAAATACTGGCAAAGCAAATGCAACAGCACATCAAAAAGCTTATCTACCATGATCATGTAGGCTTCATCCTGGGGATGCAAGGCTGGTTCAACATATGCAAATCTATAAATGTAATCCATCACATAAACAGAACCAAAGACAAACACCACATGATTATCTTAATAGATGCAGAAAAGGCCTTTGACAAAATTCAACAGCGCTTTAAGCTAAAAACTTTCAATAAACTAGGTATTGATGGAATGCATCTTAAAATAATAAAAGCTATTTATGACAAACCCACAGCCAATATCATACTGAATGGGCAAAAACTGGAAGCATTCCCTTTGAAAACTGTGCTAGACAAGGGTGCCCTCTCTCACCATTCCTATTTAACATAGTATTGGAAGTTCTAGCCAGAGCAATCAGGCAAGAAAAAGAAATTAAGGGTGTTCAATCAGGAAAAGAGGAAGTCAAATTGTCTCTATTTGCAGATTCCATGATTGTATATTTAGAAGATCCCATGGTCTCAGCCAAAAATCTCCTGAAGCTGATAAGCAACTTCAGCAAATCTCAGTATACAAAATCAATGTGCAAAAATCACAAGCACTCCTATACCCCAATAACAGACAAACAGAGAGCCAAATCATGAACGAACTCCCATTCACAACTGCCACAAAGAGAATAAAATACCTAGGAATACACCTAACAAAGGATGTAAAGGACCTCTTCAAGGAGAACTACAAACCACCGTTCAAGGAAATAAGAGAGGACACAAACAGATGGAAAAACATTCCATGCTACTGGTTAGGAAGAATCAACATGGTGAAAATGGCCATACTGCCTAAAGTAATTTATAGATTTGATGCTATCCCCATTAAGCTACCATTGACCTTCTTCACAGAACTAGAAAAAAAAACACACTATAAACTTCATATGGAACCAAAAGGGAGCTCGCATAGCCAAGATAATCCTAAGCAAAAAGAACAAAGCTGGAGGCATCACACTACCTGACTTCAAACTATACTACAAGGCTACAGTAATCAAAACAGCATGGTACTGGTACCAAAACAGAGATATAGACCAATGGAACAGAAAAGAGGCCTCAGAAGTAATGTC
>CAUYLG010068318.1:0-39295 GCA_963573385.1 Cacajao melanocephalus
AGCTCAATCAGTGTCTCTTTAACTGCATAAGCAATAAGGTTTTACTAAAGTGTTCCAGGCTGTAGGGTGCTTCCTACAACCACATACACACACACACACACACACACACATACACACAATATATTAAACCCTACATAAATATCCTAAGTAAATTTCAGTTGGGTTCTTTGAGACAATTACAAACTCACATGCAGTTATAGATATAATATAGAGACATCCCTTGTAAACTTTTCTCACTATCCCTCTATGGTAACTTTTTGTAAGACTGTATTTTCAGAATCTTGACACTGCTGTAACCCACCAATCTTCTTTATCTTTCTCAAGTTTTACTTATATTAATTTGTCTTAGTGTGGTATGGGTGGGTGTGCAGTAAGTCTATACAATTTTGTCACCTGTGTAGGTTCTCACTTCCACATCTTCCTCCTAGCTCAGTGCCCCCACAAAACCACTAACTATTCTCCATTTCTAAATATTATTATTTCAAAATGTTATATCAGTGGAATTATATAGTATGTTACCTTTTGGGATTTTTTTTCAAAATATAATTCTTGGAGATTTATTCAACCTAAGGTGTTTATCAACAGTTTATTCCTTTTTATTGCTACGTAATCTTCCATGGTATATATGTACAACAATACAAACATGTTCTCCTATTCTTTAGCTTGTAATTTCATTCTCACATGGCTTTCACAAAGTAAGCATTTTAAATTCTGATGAAGTCTAAGTCGTCAATTTTTAAATTTATACTTCATGATTGTGCTATCAAGAACTCTACCTATCCCTAGATCCCAAATATTTTTTCCTATTTTTTGAAACATTTTATATTTATATTTATATTATAAAATATTTTATTTATATTTTACCTTTGTCTATGACTCATTTTGAGTTTATTTTTGTGTACAGTGTGAGACTTATTTTGGAGCTCATTTTGTTGCCTATAGGTGTCAAATTGCTAAAACACTATTTGTGGAAAATGCTATCTTTCTTCGTCTAAATTGGTTTTGCGTCTTTGTCAAAAATCAGTTGAATATACTTGTGTGGGGATATTTCTGGGTCTCCTATTCCAGGGCTCCCCAAGCCTGGGCCACAGACAAGTACCCCAGCAGGAGGGGCAAGCAAACTTCATCACCTGAGCTCTGCCTTCAGTTGAATCAGCAGTGCCATTAGATTCTCATAGGAGCGCCAACCCTACTGTGAACAGCACATGCAAGGAATCTAGGTTGCATGCTCCTTATGAGAATCTAATGCCTGATGATCTGAGGTAGAAGTCTCATCCTGAAAACATCCCCGCCTCCACTCACTGTCTTTGGAAAAACTGTCTTCCATAAAGCTGCTCCCTGGTGCCGAAAAGACTGGGGATCACTGCGTGATTCTGTTTCATTGATCTATGTGCCTATTCTCTCCCAAAGCCACACCACTTTGATTATTGTAGCTATAGTGTAAAACTTAATATCAAGTAGAGTAATTTTTCCCACTTTATTTACCTCTTTTTTATTATTTAACTATTTGAAGGCTTTTGCTTTTCACTATAAATTTAGACCACACATGTTTGTATTTCCAAAAACTTGTCAGGATTTTGAAGGAATTGCATATAAATCCTTTTGGGAACTATAATGAAATTAGGGAAAGAAAGAGAAATGTTCTAGGATAACACAGCAAAAGCAGATAATGTTCTGGCACTGGAGGAAGATGAATAAACTAATACGGTATGAAAAAAATTGATAGGAGAAAACAGAATATCCATTTGAACCATACATGGGGATGTGTGGATGCACATGAGCATGTATGTGTGTATGCCACAACACAATGGATGGGACAGTAACAAACAAAAAATGAGATTAGAGCACAGAGTTAACTTTATGAAGTCATAACAGAATGTTACAGGAGCAAAATGATAACTCAGTTACAGCAATAGAAGTATGAACTTTGTTATAATAGTACTGATCTTTTTGGGGGGAGGTGGAGGGAGTAGGGAGTAGAAGACTGTCAATAAAGACATGCCTGTGTGGAAATACATACATCTTATTGTAGTAATCTGCTAAAACCACGTGCTTTTAAAGGTGAAGGAGAGATGAAAATAAATTTTGTCATTAGAATACACTCTAAACTGCCAAGTAAGGTTGAGAAAAGGGATGAGGCTTTCCTGATGAAGACTCCACAATTGGAACCAAAGCAGTACAGAGCTGCAACCTGTGCTTCAGTCATTCACTCACTGGGATTCCCATCAACATACGGCATCCTTGGCAAGTCTTGTTCAAGATGGAAAAGCAGTCACAAGAGAAGTGATTTTCTAATCCTATGCAAACCAGTCCAAGAGCATTTGTGACTGAAGCAGTGGAAACTCTGAACAAAACTACCTTGTTAATTTTAGAGTTTATAGTGGGCCAGGTATGGGGCCATGGTGGATTCTAAAACGTTGAGAGAAAGGTGTGTATAATTAATGACCTCTTATTCTGACACTTTGATAGAGTTTGATGGCTATCAATAATAATAATTCTGTGATCTTAAGCAAAAAAGAAAAAGAAGAAAAGAAATGTGGCTGCACTGCAGACTCCATGAGAAGCTTATATGTAAGTGGACAAAATTCAGATGAAGTAAGTGTCTTGCTCAGGCCTTAATACGCAAGGTGCGCCAATCATGTTTGGTAAAATAATGAATGGACTTTGCAAAACTAAAGAAAAACATGTAAAGAGTTCCTATACTGCAAGTCAGGAGAGTCAAAGTACACATCATCTACTCATCTAATTCTTCAGTCATGAATTTATTATGAGCTTCTTGCCTTCAAGATCCCATAGTCCAGAGTGAAAAAGTGATATGCAGACAAAAAAGTCAAACTATAGCAAAGGAACTCCAGCTAGACAGTTGTTTTAAATGCTTTGGGAACAGGCAGGCTGGAGTTATTAACTGTGTTTGGGGAAATAAAGACGACACAGGTCTTTACAATGTAGTTAACATTTGAAGAATTTTGAAGAATAGTGAAGATACAGTTATAAGAAGAACTCTTTACATATGATTTTTTTAAAAAAGAAAAGCATATACTCTTTTAAAAAGAAAATTCAGTGCTGGAATGATAATGAGCTCAGAGAAAAAGAGATAAACTGCCCACAGAGGGTTTGGAAATTAAACTCTCTGTAGCCATTCCCAAAGATCTAAGCCCTCTATAAAAATCTGGAGCACCTAACACTGCGAGGGTTGAAAGAATATTACCTTTGATATGATTCTTCCCTGTCTCTTAACTTCCATGTTTCCATCCCATTGACCCTGCTTTTATGTATCCACCCTTAACCTAGCCATTCTCAATCACGGGTTTTAAACCCCGACAGCTCGTTAGCATCACCAGAAGAACTTTCACAAAAGCATTCTACCTGTGTCCCTTCCCCAGGGATTCTGATTCTTCTGGTTTGCAGTAAGGGTCCCCGTGCTTCCCACAGTGACTGATGCCCATCAGAAGGACATCAGGAAATTCACTCTACAGGAAATCACTCTGGCCTGCCATGGTGAATAAGTGTTTTTAACAGAAGAGGATTAAACAAACATCAAAAAGAAAAAATTAATGTCATGGAGTTCCATACCATTTCAGGACTTAATGATTCGTATGCTATTATAAACAAGGAATTTGCCCAAGGTAGCTCTGAACGGTACCCATGATCTCTAAAAAAAGAGTTGAGCATGTGAATGCTACCTAAAGACTGTGGACAACTGATCTTTAATTTATATGAACAGTAATGGGGAACCACTAAAAAGTTTTCTGAAAAACCTTGACAAATTAAGATTTGTATGTTATAAGAAATAGTCTAGCTACATATAAGAAAAATTGATTGTAAAAAAATCAAAGATGATTCCCAGACTTTTTGTTTTGGAAACCAGCTGAACATAAGTACCATTCACTGCTAGGTAACTGAGGAAAAAGTACAGGCATGGCAGTGGGATTAGAAGAGGACAGTTCTCCTTTAGATATGCTGACTTTTGGGTACATATATTACATAGGGGTATATATACAGTTTGGAAATTCAGGAAAAAAATAATTTCAGATGGGAGACATGTATTTCAGATCCATCTGCATACAGCTGGGTTTTTAAGGCAAAGAAATAGATAAGCTTGCTCTGGGAGGGTGCATAGCATTCTCTTTATGAGAAGAACATCTAGGGCAGAATTTAAAGCATTGGTAACACAGGCAGTAGAAAAATACCCACAAAGTAGATTCATAGGAAATGGCCAGAGAGATAGAAAGAAAACCAGGAGAGTATGGCATAATTGGTGCCAGGAGAAAAGAGGGTTTAAAGAAAGAGTGATTGTTCTATTATAAAGACACATGCACACATATGCTCATTGCAGCACTATTTACAATAGCAAAGACCTGAAACCAACCCAAATGCCCATCGATGATAGACTGGACAAGGAAAAGGTAGCACATATACACCACGGAACACTATGCAGCCATAAAAAACGATGAGTTCCTGTCCTTTGAAGGGACATGGATGAATCTGGAAACCATCATTCTCAGCAAACTGACACAAGAACAGAAAATCAAACACTACATGTTCTCACGCATAGGCAGGTGTTGAACAATGAGAACACATGGACACAGGGAGGGGAGCATCACACACTGGGGTCTGCTGGAGGGGACTAGGGGAGGGACAGTGGGGGGTAGGGAGTTGGGGAGGGATAACATGGGGAGAAATGCCAGATATAGGTGATGGGAGGATGGAGGCAGCAAACACATTGCCATATATGTACTTATGCAACAATCCTGCATGTTCTGCACATGTACCCCAGAACCTAAAGTGCAATAAAATATATATTAAAAAAAAAACAAAAGAAAGAGTGATTGAACAATAGTTGCAAATGTTGCAATGATTTCAATGGAGGATGGGGCTGAAGTCTGATTATAGCGAATTAAGGAGTAGATGGGTGGCAAAATAAAAAGTAAAAATAAGAATTAGAAAAGGTTTATAAAGATGGTGGAAGAGAACTTTCCTTTTATCCCCACAGAGAAACATTAATTTGTACAACTATCCATCCACAAAAGAAAGTTCACAAGAGCTAAAGAAACCATGTGAGAGATTACAGAAACTGAGTGTAGCACAGAAATAAGAAAAGACACATTGATAAAGGTAAGAAGGACAGTTTTACATCCCCTGTGTAACCACTTCACAAACTGTATATGGCACGACACAGACAGTGATACCCACCCCTTAGGGGAAGGAAAGTGAGCACCAGACTTGCTGTGGAGCCCAACACTAGGCCTGCTCCAGCAAAACCTAGTTTCACCCATGGCCCCAGACTCTAGGCTGATACCTGCAGACTAAGCTTTCAGGCCCACCCTGGATTCTAGGATAGCTCCCACAGCCTTAGGATCCATGCCTGCTCCATAGACTCAATCTCTGGGCCAGCCCCAGTATCAGGCAAACCCTACTGGCCCTGGCCCTCTGTCAGAACCAACACCACATCTGTAGGCACAGGCCTGACCCAGGACCAGGTCAGCCCCAGCACTTTCAGACTTTATATTGTCCTCAATGGCAGACTGGCTCCCATGGCTCTTGGCTTTACACCCACCCCAGCACCAGGCTGGCCCTTGAAGCCCTAATCATTAGGCCAGCACCCTGGGACCCAGCCTCCAGGTTGGGACCTACAGACTCAGGCTTCAGGCTCACCCCAGGTTTCAGACAAGCCCGAGACTAAAACATCCCATGCTGTCCCAGGACTCAGCCTTTAGCACCAGGTTAGCACCCCTGGTCTCAACAGCAGGGGACTTAAATATTCCACTTTCAGCAATGGAAAAATAATCCAGACAGAATATCAATAATTAAACATCAGATTAAAACTATACTTTAGACCAAACAGACCCAAAAGACATATACAGAACATTCTCATTAAGCAGAAGCAGAACACACATTTTTCTCAAACTCATGCAAAACATTCTTCAGGACAGATCATATGTTAGTTCATTCATAAGAGCTAAAGAAACCATGTGAGAGATTACAGAACCTGGGTGTAGCACAGAAATAAGAAAAGATACATTGGCAAAACAAGTCTTAACAAATCTCAAAAGATGTAATCATATCAAGTATTGTTTCTGACCATAATGGTAAAAAATTAGTCATCAGTTAACTGAAAGAATGTTGAGAGCTTCACAAATATATAAAAATTAAACAATATGCTATTTAGCTATCAATGAATCAAAAAAGAAAGTAAAACAGAAATTAAAAACTATCTTGAGATAAGTGAAAAGAGAAACACAAAACACCAAAACTCATGAGATGCACCAAAAGCAGTTCTAAGATGGAAGTTTATAGTAATAAATACCCATAATGAAAAGAAGGAAGATTCCAAATAAACAAATTAATGTTACAACTCAAGGAACTAAAAGAGAAACAAAAACAAAAAAATCAAAACAAACAACAAAAAGAAACTAAGCCTAAAGTCAGTAAAATAAAGGAAATAATAGAAATCAGAGCAGAAATAAATGAAACAGTGACTGAAAAAAATAATGGAAAAAAATCTCAAAAAATGGCTTTTTAGAAGTTAATAGAAAGGGACAAATCTTTAAGTAGACTAATAAAAAAGAGACTCAAAATTATGAATGAAGGAGGAGACATCACAACTGACACCACAGTAATGCAAAAGACACTATTATAAATAATTATGTGTCAAAAAAATTAAATAACCTAGGAGAAATGGGTAAATTTCTAGAGAAATATCACCTACTCAGATTGAATAACAAAGAAAGAGAAAAATATGAACAAACTCATAATGAGTAAGATTAAACAGTAATAAAAAGTCTCCAATCAAAGAAACCCAGGACCAGATGGCTTCACTGCTTAATTCTACAAAACATTTAAAGAATTCCAATTCTTCTCAAACTCTTCTGAAAAAAAAAATAAAGAAGAAATACTTCCAAACTCTATAGACTAACAACAAGGCTAGCATTACTACCACATCAAATCTACAAAAAAATAAAATAAAATTACATGCCAGTATTCCTAGTGAACATACATACAAATATCCTCAACAAAATACTGGCAAACCAAATTCATCATTACATTAAAAGGAACATTCGGCATGATCAAGTAGAATTTATTCCAGAAATGCAGGTATGGTTGAATATATGCAAATCTAGAAATGTGATACACCACATTAACAGAATAAAGGACAGAAAAATATGACCTCCATAGATGGAAAAAAAACATTTAATAAAATTCATTATCTTTTTGTAATAAAAACTCCCAAAAAATTAGATATAGAAGGAATGTGCCTCAGCACAATAAAGTCCAGATATGACAAATCCATGGCTAACATCATACTTAATGCCTCTAAGATTAGGAATAAGACAAGGATTCCCACTCTTTTCAGTTCTACCTGAAGTACTGGAAGTCCTAGCCAGAGCAATTATGCATAAGAAAAATAAATGGCATCCAAATTGGAAAAACAGAAGTCAAATTGTCCCTCTTTGCAGATTACATGATTTTATAAATAGAAAAACTTAGTGACCTTACCAAACTACTCTTAGAATTGATACATTCAGAGAGCTGCAGGATACAAAATCAAAATAAAAAAATCAGTAGTGTTTCTATAGACAAACAACAAACTCTCCAAAAAAGAAATCAAGAAAACTATTCCATTTATAATAGCTACAAAATCAATAAAATATGAAGAAATAAATTTAAACAAGGAGGTAAAAGATCTGTGGATTAAAAAATTTGATACATTGATAAAAGAAATTGAAGACACAAGTAGAGTTATCCCACATTCAACGATGGAAGTTTATATTGTTAAAAAAGTCTGTATTACTCCAATCAATCTACAGAGTTAATGTAATCAGTATTAAAATGCCAAAGTCACTTTTCATAGAAATAGAAAAAAATTCTAAAATTCATATGCAAGCACAAAAGATGCCAAATAGTCAAAGCAATCTTGAGCCAAAATAACACAACCAGAGATATCACAATCTCCTATTTCAAAATATATTACAAAGCTATAGTAATCAAAACAGTGTGGTACTGGCATAAAAACATACACCAAGACCCACGGAATAGAATACAGTCCCAAAATGTACCCATGTATATATGATCAACTAATCTCTGATGAGAGCACCAATAACAGAAAATGTGGAAAAGATAGTCTCTTCAATAAATTTTGTTGGGGAATCTGGGTATCTATATGCAGAAGATGAAATTAGACCATTATCTCACATCATATGTAAAAATCAACTCAAAATGGATTAAAGACTTAAATAAGGTAATACCTGAAACTGTAAAACTACAAGAAGAAAACAAAGAGGAAAACATCCATGACATAAAGTTGGGCAATAATTTTTTTGGATATGATCTCACAAGCAAAGGCAATGTAAGTAAAAATAGACAAATGAAATTACATTATGCTAGAAAGTGTCTTTACAGCCAAGGAAACAATGAACATAGTGAAGGACAACCTATGGAATAGAAGAAAATATTTGTAAACCATATATCTAATAAGGAGTTAATACCCAGAAGGTATAAGAAACTCCTTAATAAAAGAAAACCCAAATAACCCAATTAACAGATAGGCAAAATACCTGAATAGACATTTATCTAAAGAGGTCATATACGTTGGCCAACATGTATAGGAAAAACTGTTCAACTTCACTAATCATTAAGGAAATGCAAATTAAAACTACAATGAGATATCACCTTACACCTGTTACAATGGCTATTATCAAAAGGACTAAAGATATATATTGGCAAGGATGTGGAGGAAAGGGAAATCTTGTATACCGTTGGTAGGAATGTAAATTAGTACAGCCATCTGGAATGTAGTACAGAGGTTTTTCAGAATATTTTGAAAATACCACTACAAAATGATCCAGTAATCCTGCTTCTGGGTATATGTCCAAATGGTATGAAATTCATATGTCAAAGAGATTGCCTGCATTCCTATGTTCTTGACAGCATTATTCACAATAGCCAAAATATGGAATCAAAATAATATTTGTCAACATATGAATGGCTAAAATATGGCATATACACACAATAAAATACCATTTAGTCTTATATGAGAAAATTCTGTCATTTGAGATGACATGGATGCACCTGAGGGACATTATTAAGTGAAATAAGACAGGCTTGGAAACACTTATACCACATGATACCACTTATATCTGAAATCTAAAAAAGTTGAAATCATAGAAGCAAAGAGTGGAATGATGGTTAACAAGGGCTTTGGGATAGGGTGAAGTAGAAGAGATAATGGTCAAAGGATACAACACTGCACCTGGATAAGATGAATAAATTCAGAAGATCTATTGTGCAACCTGGTGAGTAGCGTTAATAGCACCTGTATTCCTCAAAATTGCTTAGAAAGTATTTTGTGTGCTTACCACAAAAATGTTAAGTATGTGAGGCAATGCAGGTTAATTATCTTGATTCAGCCTTTCCACAATGTATATGTATTTTAAAACCTCAAGTTGTACATGATTTAAAAAAAAAAGTTTTATTTGTCATTTAAAAAATTAAGTTTTAGAAAGTAGAAATTAGAGTAGTTACCTCTTTAAAGATATTTGCATAGTCAATTAAAAAGATGTTTCACCTTTCTATTTTGAAAGGTAACATATATAATCTAGTACTAAACCTTAACAGATAGTTATTTTTTAAGAAGACAGAAATGTGAACACTTCAGTTCTGACAAAGAGAAACTGTGAGAGAGAAAGATGGTGATGCTAAACAAATGAGAAATCATAATTATTAAAATATAACGAGGTACCTGGGACAGAAGCAAGGCAGGTGGAAAGATTCACTCATGCTTTGCCCTGTAAGGAGGGAATATTCCAGTATAATTGGCAGAAAGGAAGAAAACAAGGAATGAAAGCAGTACAATTAAAAGTCTGATGATAGAATAAGGAGGCATCTCTAGTCTAGCGGCTTCAATTTTCTCAGCAAAGGAGGACAGTTCTGATAGGAAGGAATGGCAGGATTTTAGGTTTGAGAGGGTAGAGTGGGTGAAAGAACCGCAGAGACACTGACGGAGATAACTGGGAATTACAGAAGAACTGCCAAAGAGAACTGAAGCCCCAAGACTCTTAAGTTGGATAAGTGTACAATTTTAGGAGCAGTGATAGCCAAATGGCAGAAAGTATCTATAAGTATTAACTAACTTCAGGTTCAATTCCATCCACCAAAATGTTGGGACCTACAGAAAAGGAAATTGATTACAGAAGATGTAGCTCATGTCTGTCACAGGAATAATAGAAGAAGGAGTAGTAAACGTTTATTGAGTACTTACTGATTCTTTTGTTTAAATGTTTTACATAAATTATAGTACACAGCCAGTAACTACTGTTATTTTCAATGTTCCAGTGAGAAAACCACAGCACTAAGAAGTTGAATAATTTTCAAGGTCAACCAGCTACAAAGTGCAGAGTTTTAAAGAGTGAATCTGATGCATATCCAGAGAAAAGTGAGCAGGACAGCAAAGGATCTCTGCAACACGAGGAAGAATTAGATAACTGAGGGTGTTTCACCTCAATAAGACAGACAGCAGCAAGTAACTATTCCTTCAATACTTATGTAGTTGCCATATGGAAAAGCAATTAGACTTTCATATTATGTTCCTTCAGGGAGCAGAACTAAAACTAATATGCAGAAACTGCAATGAAGTAGATTTCATCTGGAAGGAATGTTTTTTGTAGCCATGAGAAATACAGGTGAAGCAGACGGAGCAGCTGCAGAAAGTGAAGTTCCATGGACCAAGGAGTTTGAGCCCAGCAAGGGATGTGAGGTAGGACTTTACAGGTCAGAGAGGACATGCTAGCTTATGCAAAGTTCAACACTCGTTCCTACACTGCAAGTCTGCCTCAAGTGTGCATTTTATTAACCCCAATAAACATTTACTTTTTAATTTTCTCCCCAGAGTAAGCATGTTGGCAGATACATGAAGCATTTGGGTCCATGTTACAACAACATTTGGATATAACAGGTAAGACATAATGCTGTGCCAGGACTGCTAGACCAGGGCTTTCAATTGCTTCGAGGGCTGTAATAAATTCAGATGTTGGGGGGAAAAGAGGAAAGGAGAGAGAAATAAATACTTCTTGCTTGCAATTTAGCCCCTTCCCAAGAGCAAGAAAATATTCTTCTGACAATTGTAAAACTGTTTCCTGCCAAAGTTATCTTTTTTTTTTTTTTTAATTGAGACAGAGTCTCACTCTGTTATTGAGGCTGGAGTGCAATGGCACGATCTAGGCTCGCTGCAACCTCCGCCCCCCAGGTTCCAGGGACTCTCCTGCCTCAGCCTCCTGAATAGCTGGGATTACAGGCGCCCGCCACCACGCCCAGCTAACTTTTGTATTTTTAGTAGAGACAGGGTTTTGCCGTTTTGGCCAGGCTAGTCTTGAACTCCTGACCTCAGGAGATACGCCCACCTTGGCCTCCCAAAGTGCTGGGATTACAGGCGTAAGCCACCGTGCCCAACCCCAAATTATCATTTTTGAAGCTTTAAAAAGATAATCACTATTTCCTCATACTTCATACTCTTGCACTTTCATGGAAAGAGCTCAGATAAGAAATTCTGAAGTTCTTCTCTGAGTAGAGGTCAGTTGTTTCTGGTGCAGTGCCAATTTTAATGAGATTTTATTTTCTGTGTCCCTTAAGAGAATGTGCAAAGAAGCTGCATGTTAAGAAGTAAGATGGTCTCTGCCTGGATCTGATGCCAAAAGAAGGTTCATGCCATATTTTATTTGACATTTTAGCCTTGATTTGGCTGCCCAATTTATTGAAAAGATTAATATTCTCTACAGGTTTTACATAGCAAATTTTAAGTTTTGATCCTGACCTGCCTTGGAGAGCCTTGCTTATAAAGCAGATTTCATGCTTTAATCTTACAGCAAATTTACTGTGTTCTTGCTCCTGTCCTTCAACGTGGTGTTGCCTGTTTCCCTGTTTGTTTGGAATGTTAGGATGCCGCAATCAAAAACAACCCTCATCCCCATCCCTTATGATCCATGGGCTTATATACAGCCACTAATATGTATAGTAACTCTTATACCATCCAATTTGAAGCAAACGATGAATTCATGACTCCTTATTTCAGAGACATCTCTCCTTAATTTGTCTTCTTCAACAGCTGTAATCTTTGAAATTTCTCTGAAATCTGACCCTATATTACTGAGCAAATATACTTGCACCTTTTCATCTTGTAAACTACTGCATGACTGCTGCCTTATAAATTTTATTAATTAAGAATAGATTTCCACCAATTTGTCATTAACATACAGCAATCTTAGACACCAGATATTGTTTAAAAATATCTCCACAATTTTCCTGCCTGAAAATCAGAAAGTGTTACTTTTTACTTCAAATTATTACAAAGCTATTGTATGGGAAAGGCAGTCATGCAATTAAACCCTTGTTATTAACAATTTTGAGAGGGAAATTACACATGGCAATATCACAGCTGAAATATTTACACTTGTGTCCCTGTAATTTTTTTGCTGATTGTTGGAAGCAAACCCTATCAGCAATTTTGGCAGTGAGTGGCTACAGTGTAAAACAAAGACTGAGTGGTGGATATTCATCATGCAATGTGTGTCTCTTTCAATTTACATTAATCTGTCTGATGAATAGGGAGAGAAGCATTGCTACTTATTGTTTTTGCAGTTATTGCTTTCACAACTTTCACCTAACTCGAGTACTCTAGTAACATATCTAGAAGACCTGGGCTTTTGTCTGATTTCCGTCACTTGTCAATGACTAGAAAATTCTCTCTCAGTTTCTCACTTTGTCTCTCAGCATTCATTTCTTCATTTGAAAATCAAGAGCTGGATTGGACACTCTCTGAACTCCTATCCAGCTCTAAAATTCTGTTTTTATGAGACACCATTTTTGGAATGAGTAATTAAGAAAAAAATAAATAAAAATTTAAGTCATGTGATCATCAAGATTATGTAACTAAAAGGATATGAGGAAATCAACTATCTTTTACAATTCCTGAACAACTCAGTGAGGGAATTATCCTGCCTCAGCGAAAATATATGACAGGAGGTCAACTTTCTGTGTTACCACATCTTTTTGACAAAGCCAATGAGTGAGGCTACTGCCAAGTGCCAGCGTTGGAGAGTTTGCACGCAAACACAAAAGGAGTAAAAAGCTGAGAAAAGAATGGAGGGTAGCCTGATCATCTGTCTTTTTAAAAATTTTTTTTTGGAGACAGGGTCTCACTCTGTTACCCAGGTTGGAGTGCAGTGGCCTGATCTCAGCTGACTGCAACCTGCGCCTCTCGGGTTCAAGCGATTCTCACACCTAAGCCTCCAGAGTAGCTGGGACTACAGGCACCCATCACGATGCCTGGCTAATTTTTTGTAATTTTAGTAGAGACAGGGTTTTGCCATGTTGGCCAGGCTGGTCTTGAACTCCTGACCTCAATTGAGCCGCACTCCTCGGCCTCTCAAAGTGCTGAGATTATAGGTATGAGCCACCATGCCCAGCAGTCTTTTTCTTCTCAGTCATATTCATTTATTCACTCAATCAACATGTATTCATCAAAAGAATATTTAATAAATGCTTACAATGTCCTTGAAACTCTTCTAAGAACTGGGACTATATCATTGAACAAGAAAATTTTCCATACATCATGAAACTTACATTTTAGTTATGGAGACAATAATTAAGAAAACACACTCACACACACACACACAGTTCAACCTAAGTTCAGATATACAAGGCTCAAATTAAAAAATGAAGCAAGGTAATAAGATAGAAACTACTAGGGATGAGGTTATTTAGAGGGGGAGAGGTCTCTCTGAGGAGGTAACTGAGTAGAGACCGGTGTAAGTGAGGAAGAGAACCATAGAAAGATTTTTAGAAGGAGCTTAAATTTTGTCTAGAAGGAGCTGAAGTTTTATAACTGAGTTCTTTGCTTCTGTTATATTTTCTAACAGGCTGTTGTTAGAAGACCTACTGTGTACTTACAAGGAATATTTAAATCCATGAATTGGAGCTGCCATGGTCTGAATGTTTTTTTTACAAATATTCATATGTTGAAATCCTAACCCCCAAGGTGATAATACCAGGAGATGGGACCTCTGGGAGGTGGCTAGGTCATGAGAGTAGAGCCCTCATCAATGGGATTAGTGTCTTTATAAAGAGTCCCAAGAGAGCATGTTTATCCCTTCTGCCATGTGAGGGCCAGAGTTAGAAAGTACCATCTATGAACCAGAAAGTGGGCCCTCACCAGATATCAAATCTGCCAGAGTTTTGATCTTGGATTTCCCAGCCTCCAGAAGTGTAAGAAATAAATTTCTGCTGTTTATAAGCTACCTACTTTATGGTATTGTGTTATAGCAGCCAAAATAGACTAAGACTCTAAGAGATTTAATGAAAATAGAGTACTTCCAGGATCTAGGAGTCAAAATATCATGATGACAATATTGACAATATTTTGGTTCTTTTTCTTTTTTCATAGGGACAGGGTCTCACTAAGTTGACCAGTATGGTCTCAAACTCCTGGCCTCAAGAGATCCTTCTGTCTTGGTCTCCCAGCTGGTATTACAAGCATGATCCACTCTGTCCCGCCTATTCCTCATTCTTAGAAAGAATAGGGAATTAACCTATGTACATGGGTTCCAAGATCTTCCCTGCCCATTTGCTCATACAACTGGTGACTGCTCATTGGCTGAAAGAATGGAGAAGGGGGCTTTGCTCTATTTCCACTTGGGTACCTCAAGGTGCCAGTGTGGTTCTTCTGTGAGATCACTAAAATATGACTTGATAGTCTTTTAACTGACTGGTTTTTGATCCACGAGGCAGATAAAATAGCCTAATCTGTGATATGCCTCAAACCTCTTAACTCGTGATAACTGTAAGACTAGGTGGGACATCCATAATTCTTTAGGGACAACCTGCATACTGCTATAGTTCTTAGAGTTGTGCTAGTGAGACAAAGTCATAGGATTGAGGCTTGCCAAAATCAGCGACCAACTTGCGATCTCATAAATAGGTGGTTGGTTACAAAAGGTCCCTGATAAGAGAGTATGAATGCATACAAAATTTATTATAGAGTTCAAACAGGTCTTACTGATGATGTCAATCACAATCTAGCTATAAGAGAGTGGTATATATTTAGGATAATAAAAGAACAAGCCACATGAATACTTACTACATAAAACAGTTACTGCAGATGTCTATTAGACTTTTCAGTGTTGCTTATGGAATGGTTCAAGCAGTAATTTTCCCTCAGAGTGGTATGGGTGATATAATGTAGAATAGGAGAAAGTATCAGACAGAATTGGGTAGAAGTTCTGGCTCTACCTCTTAAACACTGAATGAACTTGAGAAAGTAGTTAAACTCTGTTGGCCTCAAATCCTTCTTCAGTTAATGGCAACTACTGGTCCTCCAGTTACTCAGGTCAAAAACTTCAGAGTGAGCCGTCCTCCTTTCTTTTATACCTCCTTATCCAATAAACCAACAATCACCACAGTTCTGCTTTCAAAATATATCTAGCATTCAACTACCAGTATCTCTCCTTCCTGATCCCACCTTGGTTTAGCAAACCCCTCACCTAATTGTTACACTAGCCTTCAATCTGACTTTCTGTGTTATGAGTTGCTCCTCAGCAGTCAATTCTTAACTGCCAGAGTGATCTTTTTAAAAATTAAAGTCAAATCAGGTCACTTATCTGCTCAAAGCCTCTAACATCATCCCATTTCATTCAGAGGTCAAAGAACTAAGCTCATTATAATGACCTACAAAGTCTCAAATGGTATTTCTTCCTTTATTTGACCTGATGTTCTCATCTTCCCTTGGCTAACTCCATTCCAACTACCCTGGCCTTTCCTTCAATGTAGAAGGTATGCTCTTCCCCCAGAACCTTTGTACTTGCTATGTCTTCTCCCTAGAACGATTTCTCTTCAGCTGATAACGTTGATCACTTCTTTAATTCTTTTCAGGTTTTTGCTCGAACCTCAGAGAAGTCTTCCTTCACTTCCCCATTTAAAATTGATCTCTACTCTGATGATCCCATATTCCCATTTCCTGCTTTATTTTCTCTGCAAAGCACTTATCATCTAATATATTTATTTCTTATTTATTGACCTTTGCCCATTAAAAAGTAAGCTCCATGGGATCAGAGATTTCTTTATCTTTTATTCACTATTTTTCCAAGGCCCAGGGCAACTAATATTGGTTGAATGAATGAATGAATTCCTGGTGTGTTTTTGTTGGAGTTTGGTATATTAAATACTCAACACAGTGCCTAGCACACAGTAAACACTAAATAAATTATAGCTATAATTATTATTATTCATAAGCTAACTGAAATATGTATTTTTGATACTGAACAGTTGGATCAGTCACATTAGACCATTCATATCACTATTTTCGATTCTGCCAATTTAAGAATCTAATGCTGTATTAGTCCATTTTCATGATGCTAAGAAAGACATACCTGAGACTGAGAAGATAAAGAGGTTCAATTGGACTTACAGTTCCACATGGCTGGGGAGGCCTCAGAATCACAGCGGGAGGTGAAAAGCACTTCTTACGTGGTGGCAACAAGAGAAAACGAGGAAGATGCAAAAGCAGAAACCCCTGAAGAACCCATCAGATCTCGTGAGACTTATTCACTATCACGGGAAAGACCAGCCTCCATGATTTAATTACCTCCCCCTGGGTCCCTCCTACAACACGTGGGGATTCAGAGATATCCAATTCAAGTTGAGATTGGGGGAAGAGAGGGACACGTCATTTTCTTTTTAATCCTCTGAAAACATTTATATTAGTTAAAAATAACTTCGTAAGACAAAAGAACTCTGAAGATATAAAGGATACCTCTTGGTCTCCAGTGTTTTGATAAGTGCACCAAAACAAACCAAAAACCAAAACAAGAACAAAAACCTACAACTATGTACAATGTACACCTCGGCCACTACTGCTGGAAGGCTTTTATTAGCCTGAAGGTTGTTAATGCAGCCTTTATGACCGAAGAGATTAATGTAAAATTGCTGAGAGTCTGCCAACAGTGTAAATGCTCCCAGAGAGATGGCAGAAGCAGCAAGGTAAGAGATTTAAGTGCCTCCACGTTTCTTATTACTTCTTAGCGAAAATATTAAACAGTTGAATCAACATTTGGCGATTTACTATTCAGCTCACAAGTTAGTTTGTAAAAATTTCACACAGCTTCAAAAAGTCTGGTTCAAAAACCAGTGCACTGCCCACCATCCATACACATTGTAAAATTAAAAAGTTCTGAACAGCACAAGGGACCTCTACGTTTGCAGGTGTTAAATCCAAGAACTTTAGAAAGTAGAAAACATATGCTTAAAAGCTAATTGTTGTTTATCTAAAATTCAAATTTAACAGTCTTCTCTATTTTATCTGACAACCATAGTTCATGGGGAAAATACATTCTACTAAAATTCTGCTGCTAAATTAACTTTTCTTAGAACAATGAGACAGTATTCTTAACATCAGTCAATGAATTATACATTTCTTGCAATGACAAAACACATAAAATTTGCTTACAGGTCTCTCTGAATTCATAATCACTAACTTTAAGAGGATGCTTAGTATACACCTGCAATCTCACTGCATTTTGCTCGAAATTTCCCACTGTCCTGGATGACCAACTCCTAACTTCTCTTCTTAAATATGCAACAACTCTACCACTGTCTTTTGTTTTTATAGGTAAACTTTCTTCCCCTTTTATTAACACATAGAAGCAACTGGAAGAGTTTTTCTTTTTACTTTCTTAACATCTATTCACTCTCCCAGTCTATGCCCGTATTTTTCCTGTGTCCATTCTGTCTCAGTCCTAAGGCCCACCCTTCCTCTTAAGCACTAGCTCCCATCTCCTTTTGCTTATTAGGGGTATTTCTCCTGGAATTATTGTCTGCTTCCCTCCTTCAAGATCATCAACTTTATCTTCTCTAATAGATTACTTCCATCAGCATTCAGTCATGTAGTAATAGTTGCATCTAAGAGAGAGAGAGAAAAAAAGAGGGGAGGAGGAAAAAAGGCAGGAAAGGAAAGAAAGCAAGAAAATGCCTCCTTTGGCTTCATATCTACCTTCAAGTACAATTTCGTTTCTTTGTTTCCTCCTTCACATAAATCCTGCTTAAAATATTTACCTAGTTACAACTTCCAACTCATTCCATAGTCTCTCCTCTCTTCAACCCACTCCAGTCAAGATTTTGACCCTTCTTCTTCACTAAAACTGCTTCTGTCTAATTCACCACTGAACTCCAGGATTTAAATCCAATGGCAAATTCTTAGTCCTCACCTTCATTGCCGTATGAGTTTCCTAGGGTTGTTATAATAAAGCACCAGACTTATCTTACCTATAATCTATTCTCCACACAGCAGCTAGAATGATCCTGTTAAAAGGTCAGATCATGTTGCTTCCTACCTACAACCCCTGAATGACTCCCCTTTTTTCATGATAATTGACAATGTCCTTACAATGGCCTAAAAGCTAGCCCCTCCCCAACCATGACCATCAGCTCCCAAACCAATGCACTCTTCCCCTTATGTCCCTTTCACATACCTTAGAATTTACTCTTCCCACTGTTTGGGACCCTCCTCCTCCAAATTTGTCCAGGATATTTTAATGTCTTTCTCACTTACTTTCTTCTATGCAAAAACGTCCACTTAAAAAGGTTTTTTGTTTTTTACAAAAAAAAAAAAAAAAAAAAAAACCCTCACCAGTAACCCAATTACTCCTTTCCCACTTCACTTTCACCTAGGCTTAACACCACCTGACACATTATAAATGAATAAAAGCAGTTATTTTGTATCTCTCCAGTTTGTTGCCTTTGTCCCTCACTCTATTGGAAACAGTTTTAAGAAGGTTGAGATTTTTGTCTCTTGTTTTCTACTGCTAGTGTTGAAAGAATCACTGAATCAATCAGACCATAACTATCAAAAATTAACCAGAATTCAATTCTGTACACCAAGTTAAAAATCTTACAACCAGTGAATACCTAGAGCAAAATTAAGAAAAGATGGTCCTTTAGAATGCAGAAACCTACGCATACTATAAAATCTTATCTAGAAATTAAAATTGTTACACTGTAACATAGTTTTCTCCTTTTTAAATTATCATTAGTTTCTAAAGAATTTTTTCTAGTTGGACAAAGACTCCGATTACTTATATTTTCTCTCCTTTGTCACCTTAAAAAGTAAAACTTTTTGCTAGTTATTCTTTTGTTCCCCTTAACATAAGATTAGAACCTCTGCAGCCATTTCAACATAGAAATTCAGCCTATACCTCTCCTGCCAAATGTCTTCTGTACTAATTTTATATATTAATTTTTTATCATATACAAAAGGTTAATCTTTTATACAAAAGGTTAATCTTTATTATCTGTCCTGCTGAATACTTATCAGAAGTTTAATCTCCCCCAGACATTTTTATATGAATATTTATAGGGTTGACATTGAATAATAAAATGAAATCTCCTGATACTTTTGCCCTGTCACATCTCAAATAGTTTTTTAAAAATGTGTCAATCAGATTTATAGCACCAACTAAGTCACATAATTGAGCACAGCTTGAAGACCCTAAATTTACCAACCATAAAAGGAATAATTTTAGGAAATATTTGGAGTTCTATATGTAAGTAACTGACAGAGACCTTCATGAATATTCCTTCCATCTCCAAGCAGAGAAGAGAAGATTTTGGTCTCTGATCTCGTTGTGGGGTTGGATAAAGCTAGCCCTAGTAGTTCTGAGCCTTGTTGGGCCCTTTGGGAAACCACAGATACAGGCTCATTATCTTTGGTGCCATGACTACGACAAGCCTGAAATCTAGAAACATGACTCTTGACTGACTGGAATCATCTAGGTGTGTTCTGTCTCTCCTACTCTTCCTGGTAGGGGGCAGAACATAGCAATCAGCCCAGAAGCTGATGTTGCTAGGAAGAAAAATCCCACGGAAAATAATCTCACTCACTGATATTTCTCACTGAGAAATCCTCATTGAAACAACCCCGTTCAGGATTCTTTGATAATATTAATCAATTTTGTCCTTACAACAATATTATTAAGCTTTGTTCTTCCACATTGGCTGAATACATTAGTCACCTGAAGAAATTTAAAAAAAAAAATAGAGATCTAGACATAAACTGGACGAGACCCAGACATCTCTATTTTATAAGGACTCTCCCAGTGATTTAATACAGATACACAGAGTTGATGAAGAATTATGTGAAAAACATTGGCTGGGCCAGTGTAGTTACTCTGAATAATAAGTAAAAAAAAAAAAAAAAAAACAGGTCAGAGAAGTTAAGTGAGTTGCCCAAGGTCATACTGCCAACATACCGTCTTCTCTTTCCATTATATCATGGAGCCCTCTCCCAGCCTCCCCAGTTTCCCCTATTTCATATAATTTGTCTGCCTTTTTAGTTAATGAAGCTTATTTCAGCTCACAAGAAAAAACCATGAACGAAATTGGACTAAAATGGGTGTAAGAATGGTTTATGGAGGATAAAAACCACTGGATTTCTGCCAGACCCTTCAGGATATGAAACAGTCAAAGAAATTAAGCCAGTGTTAATAATAACAACAACAAAAGCAACAACTCTTTTAGTATTGTATGTAGTAAATCCCTTTGTATGCTGTGATTTCAATAATAATTCCTGCAAAGGCAAAAGTCATACAATTTTATCCCAGTCTTTGTATTCTTTTTCATTTTAGACATTCTTTGTATAGGCTTAGATTTAAACAATCTAAACATCTGAGAATCTTTACCCAATCATGAGTCTGAAAAAGTCAATTTTTTTTTTTTTTGAGATGGAGTCTTGCTCTGTCACCCAGGCTAGAGTGTAGTAGCGTGATCTCAGCTCACTGCAACCTCTGCCTCCTGGGTTCAAGCAATTCTCCTGCCTCAGCCTCCTGAGTAGCTGGGACTACAGGTGTGTGCCACCATATCGAGCTAATTTTTTATATTTTTCGTAGAGACGGGGTTTCACCATGTTAGCCAGGATGGTCTCAACCTCCTGACCTCGTGATCCACCCACCTTGGTCTCCCAAAGCATTGGGATTATAGGCATGAGCCACCACGCCCAGCCTTCAACTGATAGATTCTTATAAACATTGTCTAACTTCTCTGACCCATCTATTTCAATGCCAGCATAGGCCAGTAATGCCAGATTTGTCCATAGAGGATTTAAAGGCCTGATGTTCTAAAAGTATCTGTGGAGAGAGGACAGTGTCAGAAATTCCTGACTGGCAATATCTCTATATGATTATAACTTCTTTTATCATAGAGAGATATAACTTTTTAATCATAAAACATCTCTTTTGTTTTATAAACTTTTTTCCCTTTACCTTTCTAAACTATTCTGAGATTACATTTTCCAAAAAAAAAATGATACTTTTGTCACATATGACAACTCAAGGGCCAAGTCAGCTTATGATTTATAAGTACTTTGTGAATTGCTTGAGCTGATGGGGAAGGTTAGACAATAGGAACAACATTTTCCTACTATAAATCACTGAGTCACAGAGTCTTCGCTTTCTAGAACTAGAAAAGATAAACACAATCAAATATAAGTCCAACACATTGCAGGTAAAAAAAAGAGGCCTCCAAGATGTTGGTAACCACCTGGAGCCAAACAGAATTCTGGACAGAGTAGACAGCAGAAGCCAAGTCTGTTTGTCCTGACTTCATTGTATTTTCTTAAGGCAGACTGTCTACTTTGTAGTATTAGATCCTCTGAGCATATCTAGCTCTGTCTTCTCCTTCAAGATTCATTTCCTACTGCCTGATATTAGGGAATTTCAGGAATGAAAGAGATGCTAAAATCATCCTTGTCAATTTAGGGTTTGACTTTTGTCTACCTTTGTTCCCCTCCACAGGGTCAAGTACTTTTGAGACAAAGAAAACTAATGAAGCAACCTTTTCCATCTTTGGATACTTTGCATTAAGTAACTTATAATACTTAGCTAAAATGTATTCCTAAAGCAACTGTTAAAAAATTAGATCACTTTTGCTATATAAGAATCTCTTATATACCTGAACACAGGTATAAGGACACCCCCCCTTTTTTTTTTTCTGCATTTTCCCCAGAATAATCATTGCCTGACTTTAAAACTTCTTCACGTTGGCTGGGTGTGGTGGCTCACGCCTGTATTCCCAGTACTTTGGGAGGCAGAGGTGGGCGAATCACGAGGTCAAGAGATTGAGACCATCCTGGCCAACACGGTGAAATCCCGTCTCTACTAAAAAGACAAAAAAATTAGCCAGGCGTGGTGGCACGCACCTGTGGTCCCAGCTACTCGGGAGGCTGAGGCGGAAGAATCGCTTGAACCCAGGAGGCGGAGATTGCAGTGAGCCGAGATTGCGCCACTGCACTCCAGCCTGGTGACAGAGCAAGACTCCGTCTCAAAAAAGAAAAAAATTCTTCATGTTGTGCCATCCTAATTGCTCTCCTTTATATGCCATTAGGTTTTGAAATATGTCTTAAAAATGTGGTATTCAGAATTGAACACATTATTGTAGGCACTGCTAAGCACAAAATTTTTCTTTCTTCATTCTAGAATATTCTCTATTAAATAAAACCCATAAATTCTCAAAAGGCATGACTGTCACCCCCAAGAGGATGAAAATTGGCTCTTAGGGGAAAAATATCTTTTTTAATGTATAACGCACCGATAAACATAAAGTACATTAACAGATGTGTTATGTACTTAACAAATATCTGTGGTATACACACTTTATTAGAAAAAAAATAATTTTAAGGGACTCCTTAAGGGAATAATAGTTGTTTTTTAAAAAAGGTTGAGAAACAGTGATGTAGCCTAAGATCACACTAGCACACTAGCTGTTTTATCAGAGAATCACACTACTAACCCCTATTGAGGTTACAGTCAAGCAAAACCCTTAAAACTAAAGTCTATCTATCCCACTTGTACAACTGCTGAAAGGTATTTCCAGTACCTTGATGTTTCCAGTGTGTTTGGTTGGTTAGATGATTGGTTTGTTCTGGTTTTTAGAGAAGAGTAAAATTTTTTTTGCCTAATTTTGTTACTTTGAGAGCACAAGGTTAAATTTATTTCTGATAAAATTGCCCTTGTTAGGTTTTATCTATTCCTGCCTGTCCAGATATTTGGTTATGTAATACATTCATTATTTTTCTGAAGCTCTGATTATTTGCAAATTTAATCTCCTATCATCTAGATTGCTCATGCCAGTAATTTGTAGAAACAATGTTAAAATAACAGGGCCGAGAATATTGTCCGGCACACACCTCCTCCATTTTGTGTTAAAGCATCAGCAGCATGTTTTGACTAACACTTCTTCATCCAGTTATTAATGTTACTAACTGTACATTTCCTTACATAAAATCCATAGTTTTCTTTATTTGTACACTCTGAGAAAGCATGTCAAGTGCCTCACAGAAATCCAGAATGCCTGGCTATAGTACACTTTCTAACAGCCTAGCAAGCCAAGTGAATAAAGAAGCAAGATTTAGTCTTCAGTTTTTGTTTAATAATTCTGGGCTGGTTCACTCTCATTATTTCTTCAATTTCTCTGTACTTAAGAGGCTCTTTTTAGCAGTCTGTACAGACACCTCTTTCCAGCACAGCTTAAATATTCTATCGACTGCATTTCTCCCTGTAACAGTGTTTGTCAGTTACATCTAATTGGCTCTTGCTCTGTTTGTTTTCATGTATATATGCCTGAACTTTTCAAAAAAGATCATAAACTCCCAGGGCTGAAGCCTATACTCTTATAGTGAATGTCCATAGCTGCCCATTAAAGAATCATAGAAGACGATAAAAGTAAACTGTTTGATTACTAATAATAAACTACTCACTATCAAATCAGATTAATGAAAGAATCACGAATTATTCACTCACACCTTAGCCCAAGTTTACAGATTGTTTTGAATACTTGCTTCTAATAAAGTTATATAAAAAGAGTTTCTTTCCAACACTCAATTTACTAATTTATCACTAAGAAATAGCATTTTTGCTAAGTAATAAGGAAATTAAGAACTGATGATGGAAAAGGAAACTACAGGGGAATAGAAAACATAAAAGGGAAAAATGTCTGCAAAAAGTAGTATTACAAGGTCATGTTTCTTTAGAATGAGGAGCCTTTTTCTGTTTTCACAAATTAAAATCATTTACAAACAGACATATTTATCAGGATAAGTTCCTAAAACTTTTTTCCCCAACTCCCATATATGTATATGTGTGTGTGTATGCACTACACATACACATATATAAATATATACACACATATATTCTAAAATATATAATCTTATATATAAAATATCTTGGTCAAGCACAGTGGCTCACACCTGTAGTCAGCATTTTGGGGGACCAAGGTGGGCCGATCACTTGAGGCCAGGATTTCAAGATCAGCCTAGCCAGCATGGCAAAACCCTTTTCTGTTAAAAATAAAAAAATTAACCAGGCGTGGTGGCACATTTCTGTAAAACTGACATCCCCATTTCCTTGGGGCGTCCTCCAGGAATCGTTCTTAGCTTCCAGAGATCAGTCACTTTCCTTGGCTCAGGGTCCGCTTCCTCCATCTTAGAGGCAGCAACAATGGGCTGTGTCTTTCTCACATTTTGAATCCTTCTGACCTGCCCTTCTACCTCTTAGCTTCCAGGCTCCCCTTACCTACTGATTCTGCTGCTCTCAGATTCTGCCCTTAAAGGGCTCATGTGATTACACTGATCTCACCTGGATAATCTACAGTAGTCTCCTTTTTCTTTAAAGGTCAGTGATTAGTAATATTAATTCAATCTTCAAAATTCCTTCACAACACTACCTGGGTTAGTATTTGATTATAACCAGGAATGGGAATTTTGCAGAGACATCTGAATTCTTTTTACCACAGACTGTGCCCACCAGACTTAAAGAGACCTATCAATCAGAAATTCGCAGTTTGATTTATATTTCTCAATCTATGAAACATAAAAGTTTCTTTAAATGAAGCATTCTTAAATATTATTTGATTATTCAAGTGCATTAACTTCATGGCTAGTGATAAAGCGTTTCTATTAGAAGTTTCCATTAAACATTCTCAGCAAACTGACTCAAGAACAGAAAATCAAACTCCGCATGTTCTCACTCATAAGCCGGTTTTGAACAATGCAAACACACGGACACAGGAAGGGGAGCGTCACACACGGAGGTCTCTGGGGGGGAACTAGGGGAGGGACAGCAGGAGGTGGGGAGTTGGGGAGGGATAACATGGGGAGAAATGCCAGATATAGGTGATGGAGAGGAAGGTAGCAAACCACATTGCCATGTATGTACCTATGCAACAATCCTGCATGTTCTTCACATGTACCCCAAAACCTAAAATGCAATAAAATATATATATATGTATATATATGTGTGTATATATTTATGTATATATATGCATATATATGTATATATGTGTGTATATATATATTTATATATATATATGTGTATATATATATAGATATATTTATATATAAAGAATGCTTTTATTTGAGTTGTTTTGTGTTTTAAAACAGGACTTGGATTTCTTGGGGGAAGCTGTTTAAACAAAGGAGAGAGGATTTTTTTTATTACAATTAGAGCTGTCTTTTTGTAGGAAGCAATTATCAGTATAAATTAAGAACCAAATTGCAAATTCAATTATTCTTAAGTATTTACTAGAGAAACATTATTTTAACTGTAATTCTTCTGGAAATTAACCCCATAAGATATGTTATAAGAGCATTAATTGCATTTTTATAGTTAAAATATGACATAATAACAATATCACAAAAGCTATTTGATCCATATTAATTTTATGCAATTGCTGAAGACCATTTATTGAAATCATTTTATTAAGATTAGAATTGGAGTACATTAGGTTACTCATTTGAAGATTTATGCATTACTCAAGAAAGGGAAAACCAGTTTTTAAAAATACAGATTAAATGAATATACTCAGTTAAATTAAAAAATCATTCTAATGCTCCAAATCCTTGCTGTGAATCTGCTTATTGTGCAATCAGAGCACATTTGAAAGAATAAAAATGACCAATTTTAAAGTATTATTGAATTTTCTCTTTTACTTTTCTTGTTAAACCCTAAATAGTTATAATTGTAATGAAAATGTTTTTAGTCACTGACCTCCACATGAACGGCAACATGAGTTTCACACAGTTACATATATTCAGCTGGTAAACCAGGTAGCAAAAGAAAATGATTAAGATCACAGGACTCTGAAGTCAGACTACCTGGATTTCAATCTCATTTGTCACTTTATCTGAATGTCTTGAGGCAAATTATTCAGCCTCCCTGTGCCTCAGTTTCCTTCTGTAAAACAGGAATAACAATAGTACGCATCACTCCCAGGGTTGCTGTGAGGATGGACTAAGGTAATACATACAAATAAATACATATAAAGTCATGTAAGTTCTGAAATATTATTTGATTATTGAAGTAAATAACTTCATGGCTAATAATAAAGCTTTTCTATTAGAAGTTTCCATTAATATTAATGTACACTTGGTATGACTAAATTAATGTTAGTTATTATTCTTAAAGTGATGTCCAATGTTAGGCTCCAGACTGTGACAGAGACCTAGACCCTTCAAACCTGTTGGCATTAGGGCACAGAGGTAAACAGCCTTGGCATCAGTAGAACTGACCTGTAATCAAGTCAGCTGACCAACAGAAAGAATAGAGGAAGGGGCTGAAGAGTCCCTACAGAATTCCAGCAACTAGTTCTGTAGTCCTACTGGCTAGCTATGTTTTCACCGTTACAAAGATGTTATCGATGTATCCCTCATCCTGGTCATTCACCTTGGTCATTCATTTTTTATCCAAAAAAAAAAAAAAAAAAAAAAAACCAGGAGTACCTACTAAGTTATAGGCTCTGTGTGATGAAGATATAAAGTGTTGAATATAACATTTTCTGCTCTTATGGAGTTTGCAGTCTTACAAACACATGCTAGCAACCTCAAGCCATCCTTCCTTTTAACTCACTGTTTTGAATTTAACAAGAAAGCCACTTTCCTATTTAAAGTAACAAAAAATAGGGGAAAATGATGAGAATGATATCATAAGATGTAGAAGTTGAGGGGCTATCAATGCTTTAGGGGATATGTAACAAAATTTCCTTAATATTCTTTTTACCACATTGTCACTCGGTTTTATTAAAACATACACTCAAAGGAAGGCCATGGAGAAATAACACAGTGTCTCTCGTTCCTACAAGGTACTTGGTTACGATGGGAGAGGAAATCTAAATTAGTTTTTACTTCCACATGCCCACAGAGACCCTCCATCACATCTGCTTTTCTCCAGCCACCCCCAGCAACATCCACTGTCTTAATACCAAGTGCTGCATAGTCAACTCAGTTAAATATTTTCAATTTAAGTTCAAGAACATTTAGAAGAGTTATTTAAAGAGTAGCAGTTCAGATCCAAAATGCTCTTAAGATTGATCAGCCTTTTTTCTTGCCGTCTGTATTCTGGGGGGTCTCAGAATTTTAAGCTTAGAAGAAAATCTTAATATAAAATACAATTATTTTATTTTTCTAACTATTTGAATAATTTTCTCAAAGCCACATGGATGTTTAGTTGCAAATCTAGATCTGAACCTTACATTCCATTTCTATTTCAACTTCTTTCCACATTAGCATGTATTCTAATTGAATATAATGGCATTTACCACTGCCAAGGATAGATTCTAAACTAGTGATTCAATCTACTGCTAATGAGGCATTAAATGTCCACAGCTGATAACAAATAGCATGAAAAATATTTGAAAACAGAATTTATCATCATTTAGCACCACTTTAGTCAGATTGCATACCACCTTTGTTTATGTATTCCATCATGCTTATCTCTTGGTCAAAGATTTTTGTTCATTAAATCATCATATAGACATATTACATACATTAATGACATTATAAGCTTGACTTTGAAGTTGATGTAGCTAAAAATTACTGGGAAAAGAATAAAAGATTCATTAAATGTTGCTAAGTTGTAAGTGGTTCTATGTTACATTTCCAAACAAACAAAAGAAATAATGTACATTACAACATTGTAAAAGTAATGACCACAGATAAAATAACACTTTAATAAACAAGGCTTGTTCCAATACTGAAATTTTTCTTTTTGTTTAAGATACAAAACTTCTAGACACTTGTTTATTAAGAATATCTTTATTGATGTAAAATGATATATTTAAGCTTCCAATTTATCAATAATTAAATTCCTATGATTAGGCATACCAGATACAGCCACATCATCAAAAGATATACTGCCTAATCTTAAAGGCAATGAAAATTAGATATGGACCTTATTATCGTCATCATTTCAAAGTAAACATCAAAAGACATCTGAACAAAATAAACAGGAGCTTTTTTCCTTTGCTTGTATCTAGTACTTTCTGAGCACATTGTCTGGCATATTTAAAGTGTCAGATTAGAATTTCAATGCCAATTTGATTATTGCCTTTGTAAACATATTCACATTCTATCAGTAAGTTTACAGGTTTTTCGTTATTGAAATTTAGAAATCTCACAATAATGTCTAGGTGTGAGTCTTCTTTCATTATCTCTACACTAACTCAGCTCTTAATTTTTTTTTCTTTTTGTCTGAAGCCTCAAGTCTTTAGCTCAAGAGAGTATCTTGTCCTGTGATTATTGCTTCTCCTCAATCAATTGCTCCTATTCTTATAAGATTTTATGTATTGGATCTTAGTGCCAACATTCCCTAATGTTTGCTGAGATTTTCTAACTTCTTATTTTTAAATCTGACTTATGGGATAACTCCTTGGGTTTGCTTCTAATTTTTATTGATAGTGTTGTACTCTTTTCTTTTCCTACTAAGGGTTTTTATTTGCTTTTGGTTTTTGTTGTTGTTGTTGTTTTATTATTTCTTTAAAATAATGGTCACCTTCTTTTCAGTTTCTAAGCCGTTGGTATTCAGTGTGTAGTGTAATAATTAAGGTCACAGGATCTGGATTTAGATATTTAGGTCTTTCTAGAGCCTTGGACTAGCACTTTACTAGCTATTTTAACTTGGGCAAGGTATGTTAGCTATGCCTCAGTTTTCCCACCACACAGAGATACCGTGCAGTAACTTTCAGTAATGTTACCCTATTGCTCCTTTGCATAGCAGTGTGTTTGTTATTTTACAGAGTGAAGAAAAAAAAAAAACCTCCCAAATATCAATGAGGACATCAATTAGAATTCTAAAGCATTATTTGTTGGTTACCTGTAATATCTACATTTCATTTGCTCTAATTCCCAGCTTTCTCCCTATTCTCTCCAATGATGGGTGATACTTCATTATCTGTTCATATTTATGCATGCAGCTTTAGATTGCTCATCCTAGTGGTTGATATGGGCTCCCCCTGCTTAGGCCACCTTTAATGTCATGAAATTGCCATGTTCAGGGCATAAAGAAGAAGAGAAAGGTTGATTTATTTCCAGGTGCGTATGCTGGAAATGAACCTGATATATCTGTTTCAAGGAGAAAAAGCAAAGGTAAAGTGGGTAGGAAAAGCTCCAGCTACATTTAGAATGCTGAGGACACCTAGTGGAAGAAGCACCAGGGCAAATATTTTAGCCATCTTCCCTCTGCAGAGTTGTAATAAATTCTAGAGGACCTATTGTATGCCTCTCTCTGACATTCCCATTCGTTCAAATGGGAGTTAAACAATGCTACAGCTTTGCAAGCATAAGATTCCCACAGTTTTCTGCTCGAGAGACCTGTCTACCTGCCTCTCCTTACCTGGTTTATATTGGGCAAAACAGAAGCCAGCGTCAGCTCCTTGAGTAAACTTGATCTATCTGCTGCTTCTTTTTTTCTTTTTAAGTAAATTACAGAAAGCATCTACTTGCCTGAAGTTACTCTTACTATTTTCTGGTATTGCTACATATTTCTTTTGATCATTTTTGCTTCTATAGTCATTTTCATGGCATTAAGCTATGAAGGGAAGAAAAAAATGAGTTAGTTTAACTTCCCATCCTAAAGCTGGAAATTCTATTTTGGATTTTGAAAATAACCAAAACGTTCATTATTTTTGTGGCGGTTGAGTTACTTGAGGAACAGATTCTATGTAATGTCATGTTAAGTTACTTATTTAGCTAAAATGAGCAAAGTAAACAGCTGTCAACATGATGAAAATTATTTGCAATCTGAATTTAATTAAATTGAGAATTGTGTTATTTTCCTACTTTCTCCAACCTCTGGCCACTTAATTAGTAAGATTTACTTTTAGTTCATCTCTAAAATTTCTATGCTCATGGTTGAGAGTGGTTATGTGGGCAACTCAAAAGAGACATCCAGCCTGAATCATTTTTATTGGCACAGAGATCATTATGTTACTGTTTGGGTTACAATTTGCCTTCCTGATTATATTATCTTCAGTATAATATATGAAAGTAAGATTTCAATCCTTGTGCCTGTGACAGAATATTTGGGAGATACTATCTGGAGAAAGCAAAGGCTAACCCAGCCAGGAATTTGAATCTGTAAACATAGAAGTCACAACCTGACTATATAAAATCAAAAGGACCAAAGAGAGGTACAAGATCTCAGAGTTATTGTTTACATAAAAACCAGTCATGTCTAAGACATTGGAATAAAGCTTTTGTACAATGGAGAATTTATTTTCTGTTAACATAAATTATGGGAATTTATACATGTTAGAGTTAGCTTCTTTAAAACACACACACACACACACCTGCAATTTAATTTATCTTATTCCTTCCAGGTTGTGAAATGGACTAGGGTAAAAAAAACAGTGACAGCGAAGAGAAAGAGGTTAGACTGGCTTCTTCTGGTGTAGGCAGGCTGTCAAAATGGCTGCTGGGATAGGGAAAGGTAGAGTATTCAACTTTATGCAATAAAGAAAGATGTACAGACTCTTCCTGAGTTTCTGTGAGGTCAAATGCTATGCACCCCAATCTACTTCCTGAAATTAATAGCCAGGTGTTATGCTAGTTACTGTACCTTAATCATTAATTATGACTGTGGCAGCAGGAGAGAAAAAAATTCTAGGACACATGAGCTAGAGTGATAAAGGGAACGTATCAATCATGCATGACAGGAAAGCCAAGGGTACCCTCTCTCTGCCTGGGATAGTTTCATTTGTGACTGCATATTCTCTCCATCAGACTTCAAACTTCAGAGAAACCATTTCTCATAGCCTGCCTCTCTCTCTTTCTCCCTCTCATAACCAGCTATGGTCCTAGGATGCAGGAGGATGAAAACAAAATGAAATGCATTTGTTAGTAATGCCGTATTTTCCATGTACTAACACCAACATCTAGTTGAAATTAAAGGCAATTTATACAAATAAAATATTCAGTTAAGAGATGATTTATTCAAAAAAGTAAGCTACGGCAAGAATGGAGTTTAGAGTCAACAGTTAATAAACATTCTGGCAGCACAGCCTGGCCCACATGCCTTCATTTTTCTACAATGTCATAAATGTGTTGCATGTCATTTTAAACAAGTGGGCAGAGCTGGTGAATCTCCCTCAAAGTCTCATGGCACGGTCTAGTATGTTACTAATCTTGATAAGCAGAAACCTAATCCACATTCTGGTGGTAGTGAGTGATGGGAAATGGGGTATTTGGAAGTAGGAAGAAATAAATGAATTTAATGGAATGGAAGGAATCTAAGTTTGGTTCCACTTTACTATGGTATTGTGGATAGATTACTTGACTTCTTTAGCATTGTTTTCCTGTTTGCAAATGACCGGTTTGAGCCAGATCAGCAGTCCTTATTCTGGGGTCAACATAGGAGCGTCAGTGGATCTGGCAGGAAACTCAAACTATAGGAGAAACTGTTCAGTAGATTATTTAAGTGTTACTTAAAAAGATACACATTAAAGGAGTGCTTCTCTAACTATCTGTAGTGAAGAACTAGCTCTTCGTAATTTCCAATCTGTTATGAACCCCCTCCTTTAAAAAACTGTACAAAAATGAAATAAATATATATAAAATAGAAGCCCACATTTTTTACTAGATTCAATAGATATAAAAATACTCTGTCAAGTTGTTATGATGATGATATGGTTTTACTGTGTCCCCACCCAAATCTCATCTTGAATTGTAGCTCCCATAATTCCCAAATGTCATAGGAGGGACCACTGAGAGGTAATTTAATCTTGGGCTGGGGCTTTCCCCCATAACCACTCTCGACCATGAGCATAGAAATTTTAGAGATGAACTAAAAGTTCGTCTTTTAGTTCATGGTAAATAAGTCTCATGAGATCTGATGGCTTCATAAAGGGCAGTTCCCGTACGTAAGCTCCCTAGCTTGCCACCATGTAAGACATGCCTTTGCTTTTCATTTGCCTTCTGTCATGATTATGAAGCCTCCCCAGTCATGTGGAACCTCTTTCCTTTTTAAGTTCCATTAAACCCCTTTCCTTTATAAATTACCAAGTCTTGGATATGTCTTTATTAGCAGTGTGAGAACAGACTAATACAAAACATTTCTACATCTTCCTATCAACTAGGGTCATTGTAATGGACTGACCAGACTGGACCATAGATCAAACTTTGGGTAGCAACTATTCTGAGGTTCCTTCCAGCTCTGATCTTAAAATTATCTATGTAAAAAACAGATATCCCTATGTTCATTCTGCCTGAACTCCTCCTGCCAAAACTGTACACTATCACTTTCCATTGCATTCAGCACTATAAAAGGAACTCAATCTAAAGGTCTATATTCCTTGAAAAGCAATGCAAGGTTGTCAATAATAATGATGACAACAAAATATGCTTTCCCTTGTCACTTGGGATTACTTATGTTCCCTGAACAACAAGGACAAAAAGAAGGGAAAGCCTGTAGGACTAATTACTACTAGAACCTGGGCCATCTGCTACCTGACCTACTAGTTCCCTCATCTACGCTTTTCTGCTCTCATAATTATCCTGACTCAGAACGCCTTTACTAGCCTTTCCCCTATTTCCTATCTGCAGTCTTTTCAAGATACCTCACTACATTTATTGGACACCCAAAGCTTGTCTATTAAGCACTTACAAAGAGAAGAGAATACAATTATAATTATATGGTCCTTGCCGTACACACATACACACGCATATGCACACATATATATACAAATATGATCCCCGCCCCAAGTTGTTTAAAGCAATTCAATTTTTTAAAGTATATTATATGAAGAATCACAATGGAGAATGCAGAAGGGGCAATGAAAAAAATCATCAAAGTTAGACTGGAAGGGTCACATAAGACTTCTTAAAAGTAGTGTTTTGGGGCTGTTTCTTGAGTCATGGCTACCTGATGATCTGGCTGTAACATGAAAGAGGCTTGGTCAGCTCACTGGACTATCACTTGCAGTTCTTCACTTCCTTTATTGCTACATGTTTGGTCAAGAAGTACGCTCTTCCCAAAGAGTCAACTCGTCTTTGATTGAGAGTGTTGTAATTAACCAAAGGGGGAAAAAGTCTGTATGAGAGAGAGAGAGAGAGAGTTTGTGTGTGTGTACATGTGCATGTGTGTCAGTTTTATGTGTTTGGTGGGGAAAAAAGCAAAGAATCTGGGTGAACAGTGCATGTAAAGTAATGTTTAAAGGCTGGAGAAGGAGGGACCGGGTCATGAAGTTTCTTGTATATTTCCCTAAGGATTCTGGATTCATCCTGAGCACAATAGTGACTCATTAAAAGGTTTTAAGTAGGGGTGTAATATGGTCAATGTTTTGTTTTATTGAAAGATCACTCTAGCAACATTATGCAGGATATCTAGGTGGTGAGCAGGGTGGATCTGGTAGTACCAAGGTGTTCATCTAATAATTCAAATGAGAAATCATGAAATCCTAGACTAAGTCAGTAGCAGACAGGAATGCAAAGCCATTCCAATCTGAGACAGATCTGAAACACATCGAGAAGGCAGAATTACTGGCTATGGATAATGGATGAATGAATGAAAGAATGAATAAATGAATGAATGGAGTTATGAATGACTTTGAGGATACTAGCTCGAGCAATTTGAAGGTTGGTGATTTCATTCTCTGAAAGAAAAAATGCTACTGTAAATATAAGATGAGAGTGTAACAAACAAGAATTTAGATTTAAATATATTAAATTCAAGGTGTCTTCAGAATGTTTATGCGGAGAAGTCTGTAGTGAAATAGAAACAGGAGTCTGTAGTTAAAACTTAGGGGGTGGGTCTGGACTAAAGAAAAAAGTTGATCAGCAGTAACTGAAGGCTTGAGATGGTTGTGATTACTCCCACATGCCTTGCCTGAGAAACTTCATTCCACTCCAATAGAACTGATTTTACCCCACAAGTATTGTTCGTTTTTATCTCCTGTATGTTTTCCTTAATAGGCATCATATAAAAATATACCCTTTTTTACCAAATAAAAACATAATTGGGAAAAATAAGATGAAGGGCCAATGAGGTACAGCAATAAAGATAAAGCAGGGCTGTGATTTACACACAACATGCAAACTACCAGATACTCTTTACTGCGCTCTGGGTCACACTTCTGCCACTGCTGACTTTCAAGCAGCAATGCAAAGGGGGAAGAAATTACAAATTACATATTTAATACTCACACAATGAAAGTAAACTAATGTCTCAAAAACACAATTATTTATGCTACTGTGAGCTGAGAAAAATTTCTCCTGAGGGTCCTCATAAGAAGAACACTCACCCTACGAATGGTAAACAGTATTCTTAATCACATCTCCATAGTGAATAAAAAATAATACTTACGCAATTATATCCATCAATATAGAGTGATAGTATAATAACAAAGACGAGTAGAGGAAAGGCAATTCAAAGCAAGAAGAAAGGCAGAATTCTGTAATTTATGTATACAGCCCATGTGGATTGGTATGAATGAATGAACAGCCACATTTCCTTCGAGTATTCATGTATAATCCTTGGGATACATTTTATCTCCCAAACTAGACTGATATGTACACATCTGCCTTTTCACTATTTAATGTCCACAACTTTCTTCAAGCTGCATTTGGTTCTTCAATAGTCAATAACTTTCTGAAGTAAAGTCATGGAGCAGTGAGTCTTAAAATTATTCAGACAAGATAGGAGACAGGGTGGGAATGGAAACACCTCCAAACAGATGGATACGTAGCATGAACAAAGCTACTAAGTAAGAAAGAGCTTGGTATGCAAAGAAAAAAATAAATTGCTAAGCAATTTAGGATAGCAACAATGATAATAATAAGGCAGAGAGACTGATGAGAGAGGAAGCTAAAAAGGTAGTCAGGAAAGCATTGAAGAAATTTTTTCTTATCTCTAGCCTTTGCAAATACAACTCTTGGGAACTGAGATCATATGTAGCCTTATATGTAGCATAAGCTGTATATATGGCATAGAGGTGATCTCCAGTGTCTACACAAACTTTACAACTTCACTGATCAAACAGTTTGCACCATGGCTGGAGAAAAGCACTTGGATGCCTACTTATTGACTGATGTATCAGATGTGATGTGAAGTTTGAAGTTTGTCATAAGAGTCCTTTCTAGAATAATTACCAATTTGTTCATTACATAAGACAGAAATTGTTTCTGGGCCTCTAGAAGAAGACTTTGGGGAGCAACTCCATATTATCCTGACTCATTCTGCCATCAGTGTGCTGGAGTCACCATTCAACAACTGCTTCAATTCACTTGGTCTTAAGTTTGGCAGCTCCAAATTCCAACAGCCTCACAGAATATACCTGGGGATCCAGACTGGAAACGGCTCATTAGATTTAAAATAGGATGATGTATTTTAGAAAATAAAATCTAACATACCTTTACTGACTCTTAAAAAAATCACTGGAACAGGTGGTCTGAAAATGAATGTATCCAGCAAACCATATTAAAGCAAACAAACAAACATAGGTGCCCTGGCCTAAATAAAACGGTTGGTTACTACCTCCCTCTTCAATCACCTTAGGCTCTTGTAGCAAACCGACTTTTACCATATTAGCTGCTACAAGATTTAATAACGATATGATGTACTATATCCTTCATTTTGCTGGGCAATGCAACATTCTAAATACGATTGAATGTTTGCCAATATTTGGAAGAGGAACCTCAGGGGGTTCTTTAAAAATTCCCTCTTTTCCTATTTCTCTAAGACTGATTTTAATCTAAAACTGACTTTTTCTTTTCATGTAAACAAGGTTTCTTTTTGGGGTTTGTTTTTATTTCCCCTGAAGAAGGCTTTACAGAGCTTGGATTTTACTGGAAATTTATTGCCGGATGTTTGATAGCCAAAAGGACTGTGTGTTGATCACAGTGAAAAGGGCAATTTTCTCCGCAGTAGCATAGCAGCATACTAGTACGAGGCCACTGCAGCTAGCAACCTGCGGGCGGGTTGGGTCCTTTGTAGTGAGTGTCAGTGCCACCTATAAGAGCCCAGTCCTTAACTGGGCTGGAAGGAGGTTTGATCCTACTGAGTTTCAAAGAGTATGCCAGCTTTTCAGCTTTGATACAAATTCCTCCAGAATTATCTATTTTCCCATTTGTGATGGAAGACTTCATGAAATGTGTAATATCTAAGAGTGTCTATCTCATTTTCTGTGTTGGGAGAGCTTTGGAATGACCTCAGACTCTGTCAAGACTAGTTTTTTTGAGCTTTTCCCAAACCAATTAATGTTTTCATTTGGGGGTTATACAATGCACACTTATAAGAATTAAAGGCAAAAATTAAAAGAAAGTAAAGGAATCTTATTATATACAAATTAATGCAACACAAACATAGAGGCCATCTCCTCAAATCTGACCTTCTGGATAGCTACAGATTAACATATGGATGGAAGGGGGACTGAGAAAAAAGATATAGAGAGCGAGAATGAATCTAATACTACATGTTTGGTACACAATCAACAGATCAAATTGAACAAATTATTTTCTCAGGAGATTCTCTCAATTGCTGTATTTTATTATCTGTGAATTCTAAGAAAATCCTGATTTTCCAGGTGGAGGCTTTTCTTTTTGGTTTTTATTTCTACTAAAACTATAAATTTTTTTCTTTCTTCTTCTTCAGGTTTTATTTTAGATTTGGGGATATATTTGCAGGTTTGTTATCTGAGTATATTTCACGGTGAAGCCCTTTCAATAACAAAAGGAAGAGGCAAATAATTACGCAAGCAAAACAAAGAAAAGCAAAATTAAACAATACATTTAAATGTGAGTCAAAAGACCTGCATTGAGCATTTTCTCTGTCATTTCACTTTTCTGTGCCTCTGTTTTCTTCTTTGGAAAATGGGGATAATGATAATATTAATACCTGCCCTTCTCATTTAATAGGTTGTAGAGCAAATGCAGTGAGTATGGATCAGTTATTGCCAAATCTTAAAGTAGTACATAAATGTGTGACTGAGGACAATTATTTAACCCCTATGAGCCTTCATATATCCATCTGCCAAATTAAGCTCTGACACTGGCCTGCCTCTTCCCAAAGTGATCTTATAAAAATCAAGGGAGACGGCACCAGTACGGGCTTTGAAGTATTAGGTGCTATCAAGTATTAGACTGTCAAATTTATTCAAACAACTGTGTGGAGGAAAAGATTGTGGTGGACTAGAAATAGCCAAACTTCAGAACTATTCTATGGTCTTTGGGAATAAAGCTGGAATGTATTAAAAACCTTCTTATGATATTAAAATTTTCACCTCTGAGGAAGAAAGTAGATTAGCAGAAAGTTTCACTATCAAAATTCTAGAACATTAACTACTGATACTATTACAAGTTGTTAGGAAACAGTAAATTAAACTTTGTAATGCTTTCCCAAAGGAAGTAGAAATACACCGTCATTACTTATAGTTTAAATTGGACTGGGAACAGTAGGCCAGCATGTATTACAGAGAAGCAATGCTTCAGTAGTAGCGAAGTGAACCAAATGACACTGCAGATCTATCCATATTTAATGTTTGACAGGCAAAAATACTTACATTAATGCAGTAATGTGCTATGCAAGTCATCACCATGGGAATGCTCAATCAAAACTTTAATACTGTTTAATAAGCATCACACTATGAGAGTGTATTTTCCCTTTCAAGTGCAACTCATTCAAGTTTGAGGGAACTGCTAAATTGTCACACTTGGCAAAATCTTGAATGACAGCCGATCTAAACAAAAGCAATCATTTTGTATTTTGGGCTGGTTTGAAGGAAGACAGGAAGTGTGAGGTAGGCAGGGGGATTTAGGATACCCCCAAAGGCAATGATAATCACACAAACCCGCCTGCAATATTGCAAAGGTAGGATAGACAAGAGAAGGCACCGATGTTTTGAAATTGAACCTACGTGATGACCTGATGTATTCAAAAAAGATGAGATTTTGGTCAATGGTAAACTTTACTTCAGGGGCTGAAGGTGTGAGACATGGTTCCTAAAAGTACATGTGTCAATGACTCATCATCTAACCTACAATAAGTTGACCTCTCTATGATGCTGTCTCACTTTTTCAGTTTTTAAACCAGCAGTTCTCAACTGGAAAGGGGGAGGAGGAGAAATTTTGTCAGGGATATTGAGGTTATTTGGCTTGTCACCACAGGGGGAAGGTGGTGTTGCTGGCATCTAGAGAGTGGAGTCCAAGGATACTGCTACTGATCCTACAATGCACAGGACAGACCTCCACAACGAAGAATTATCTAGTTGAGATTCAACAATACCAAGCTTGAGAATACATGTGCTAAACTAAAATCAGCTGAGAAGTATATTATAAGGTAAAAAGGCACCTAATCATTCTTAGCATAAAAGCAATTTTCTAAAAATCAATATTTTATTAATATTACTGTTATTGCTTAAGCTTCTTTTCTACTGAGTTTCCTTTTATTTATAAAGCACTTGGCAGAAAAATAAGATCCATTTCTATAATAGGCTTAGTGCTTTATTTTTCAGCAGTTTTTTTCCTTCAATTAATTAGCATTTAACTACTTTCTTAGAATTAAGGCCAAAACATGAGCCATCTCCGTAAATTTGTCAGGAGAAGTTACAAAACTCTGTGAATATATTAAATTTTTCTGATAAAGTATTTGCAGGACATAGATTTAGGAGGTCTTTCTCTCTCAGGGATGTTACTTATAAACATTTCTTGGAAGTCTGAGATAAAATTAAAAACGAGCACAATTCTGGAGGCCACATATGCTACTGATGCTGAAAATAGAATGTTGGCACTGGAGAAGTCCTTACTATATATGTGGATGAAGATGAACTCCCATTTATGAGTAATTATGTAAGAGTAAATATGTGGGGAGAGAGATCCAAGATGGCCGATTAGCAACAGCTCAGGATTGTAGCTCCCAGTGAAAGCGCAGAGAGCAAGTGGACACCGCAATTTCAGATGAATTTCTGTTGCCCACAAACTGGGAGATACGCAGCGAAGGAGCCACAT
>CAUYLG010068319.1:0-20311 GCA_963573385.1 Cacajao melanocephalus
ACTCCAGCCTGATGACAGAGCAAGACTCCATCTCAAAAAATAAAGTAGAGAAAGTAGAAGATAGACCAACAATATAGTTTTTGAGGAACTGATCTTTGGTTTCAAATGTAGGGACGTCAGTAGTAGAATACAAATAAGGCAGCCCATATAGCATCTCATAAGGGGTTACAGCAACATCCTTTTGAGGGATAGTTCTGATCCTTACCAAGGCAATGTTGGGACATTTAGTCCAGGGTAACAGTGCTTCTAGGACTAATTTGGTTAGGTGACTCATTAAAGTTTGATTCATTCTTTCTACCCTTCCTGAAGAGGATGAATGCCAAGGAATATGATATTCCCATTTTATGTCTAGCACCTGGACTCATTCTCTAATGACATTTTCTGTGAAATGGGATCCATTGTCTGAATCAATGTTGTCTACTAATCCAAACCTGGGTATAATGTTTTCAATTAATGTGTTAACTACATTACTAGCGGTTGTGCTTGAGAAGGGGATAGAATCTACCCAGTGAGTAAAGTGATCTACTACTTCAGGTGAACAATTGGAGGAATTTCAGTGTAATCAATTTGGACACTTTGGAATGTTCTTAGCCCTGGATCTCTTCTGAGGGGTGATTTTCTTAGAGCTTGCTTATTAGTTTTCCTGTATAACAGGCAACGTTCTGTGACTTGTTCGGCTAGGGTATAAATTCCAATACATCCATAAATTCTGAGAACTGCATCACACATAGCTTGGGGTCCCCAATAGGTTTCCTGATGTAGTTGAGACAAGATCTCCCTCATGAGAGATATGTATAGCATTTCCCTTTCATCTGCTAATAACCATTTTCCTTCCATGTTCTCTTTAGCTCATATTTTTATTAACTTTTCTTTTTCAATGGAAGAGAAGATGGGGACCATGGTAGGGGAAGGAAGAGAAGAAGTTAAGTGAAAGACAGACATTCAGAAGAAATGACAGCTTGTTTGGCTGTTTGTTCTGCAAGGTTATTTCCTTGACTTGTGAAAGAAAAGTCCATTTGAAGCCCTGGTACATATACAATAGCTATCTATTTTGGCAACTAGAGATTGTTTAAGACACGAACAATTAGTTCTTTGGGGACCAGTTCTTGGCCTTGACTATTAATAAGGCCCCTCTCAGTCCAAGTTTTTCCAAATGTATGAGCCACTCCATAGGCATACCTAGAATCAGTACATATAGTTCCTTCTTGGCTCTGTAAATGTTCCAAAGCTTGGCTGATTGCAAACAGTTCGCAGGTTTGGGCAGACCAATTACTGGGCAGTCTTCCTGACTCTACTTCTTTCAGAGATTCTCCATCAATTACTGAGTACACATTAGGTATTTTCCCTTCAATTACATCTACAAATAAGTGCCGCCCTGTCTTGAAAAGAGTTTCTCCCAAGTCTGGCTGGACCTTCATATGGTAATTAACTAAATCCAAATATACATGCTCCCTTTTTAGATTTGGACCCCCTGTTAAGAAACTTGCTGGGTTGAGCAAATTATCAGTAGTTAATGTTAAATTATCTTTTTCTAGCAGAATAGCCTCATACTTTAAAATCCTCGAGTGGGTGATCTACCTCCCTGCTTTGTGATTTGAGATAGTGCTAACCTGGTGGAGCATGTTTGCTGTTAATTTTCCTCCAAAAGTTAATGTTCTACTTTCTTCAACTATCACTGCCATAGTTGCAATGGATGGGATAATTGAGGCCATCCACAAATGTCTGGGTCTGAAACCTTTGACAGGAAGGCCACAGGCTGCCAGCAGCCTCTGCACTCTTGGATAAGCACTGCTAAAGCTACCCCGTTATTCACATTAACAAAAAGGTGAAATGGTTTTTCTAGGGAAGGTAAGGCAAGAACAGGGATGGTTATGAGCATCTTGTTTAGTTCCTCAACTTGATGGATTTCCTCAGAAGTCCACAAGAGATGGTCAGGTTTCCACTGGGTAAGTTTACAAAAGTTTACATTTTAGTGCTTATGAGTCAATCCATAAACAGCAATAGCCAACTAATCCTAAAAATTTTCTGAGTTCTTGTTTAGTTTGAGGCAAGGGTAAGGATACAATTTCTTCAACCAGGCAGGCTCGGTTCTTCACTTACCTCAACTTCTTATGTGGCCTAAATATTTAACTTCAGGCTCTACATATTGAAGATTCCCTTTCAAGACTCATAGCCCCTCAAATTGTAGATGGTTAAGAATATGTGTAGAGAAGTCACCTACTTTCTCTATATCTTCACTAGATATGAGAATATCATCCACATACTGAAGCAGGCATATTTACTTTGTGATAACAATTTTTCTAACTCATTTTAAAATTTGACCAAAGTGGATGGGGAAGTCTGTGAACCCTTGAAGCAGGACTGTCCAATACTGTTGTTTTTGCCCTGAATGGGGATCTTCCCATTGGAAAGCAAATATATCTCAGTTATCCTTAGCGAAGGGGCATGCCCAGAAAGCATCCTTTAAATTTATTACTGTGAACCACTGATGATTATAAGGAATTCTGCTGAGAATGATGTAAGGGTTGGGGACAATGGGGTGTTTAATCTGGACTATCTGGTTAATAGGTCTGAAGTCTTGTATCAATTGAAATGACTCATCTGGTTTCTTGACAGGCAGGATTGGGGTGTTGCAGGAAGACATACAGGATTCAATGAGCCCATCTTTAATGAGACTCTCAATTATAGGCTTTAGCCCTATCCTGCCTTCTAAGGGAATAGGGTATTGCTTTCTCCTTACTCTTTCCCCAGGAAATAGTTAGATGTGTACTGGAGGAACTTGAAGTTTCCCTCAATTTCCTTCTCTTGACCACACATCAGGATGAATGTATTTTTCATCCATGGTGGTGAATAGATTTAATGAGATGAGGGATCCCCTAGGGCCAACTTGGAGGCCTATGCCTAACTTTAGCATTAAGTCTCTTCCTTATAGATTAGTTCCTGCTTGAGGGATCAGCACAAATTTAATATGAGTTTATCGATCTTGGTATTTGGCTTCTGTATTTTCTAAAGGTTTTGCCTTAAATCCTTTTCCTTTTACCTCAGAGACTAGAGGTTCTTCTGAAGAACAGGCAAGATCAGGTGGAGGGAAACAAACAAAGGAGTGAGATGCTCCTGAATTGACTGAAAAGATAATAAGCTCATATTTAGGACCCACCTCTAAATTTATTAAGGGATCCTGGTAAGACTCAAAGTAAAAGATACAGAGCCCCTGAGCCCCCTATTCTTCCTCAAAAGTCTTCAGTGGAAGGGCTTCTTTCTGTTTTTTAACTTAGGACATGCTCTCTTGAAGTGGCCTGTTCTTCCACATTTGTAGCATCTATCTTGCCGTTTCTCTCTCTCAGTTCTGGGATTCTTTTTCCTTGTTCCCGCATACACTTTAGGGGGTGTGGTAAACAAGGGCCTTGGGCCTCCAGATGGAGGCTTGGGTCCTCTAAAAGAGAGTTTGGACCCTTTATAGTTTCGGGCTCCCTGGAAGCTCTTTTTAGAAGTACATGGATTTGGAGCCATCTTTTGGAAGGTGAATAACATAAGTTTTGTCTTTTATTTCTGCTTCTCTTCCTTTCTCCTCACATATACCACCTGAACTTCCCTGAGAAGTGTGCTTAGGGGATGGTCTTCCCAATTTTCTATCCTTTGTAATTTTTTTAATGTCTGGCCAACTTTTTGTGACAAATTGGAGTTTTAACATTCCTGCCCAAGGGATCTTTCAAATTGAGAACTGCATATTGTCTTCTTTGCTCCTGCAGTCTCTCTAGGGATATCATAGGCTCTTCATCCTTTTCCTATTGTATATCAAATGCTTTAGAAAGATTTTGCCTTCAGGATACTGATGCCCAAATTTCTTTTATTATCATCCCCTTAGGTCCTGCATGTTTTCCCGGTGATCCGCATTGTTAATGTCCCACTGGGGGTCTTGAGTAAGGAATTTCTGGTCCACGGTAGGAACATTTTGACTGGGAGAATGCTCACATTCCCAAACTGCTATAGCAGCCCTATGAATCATATGCATTTCTTCCCTTGAAAAGAGGTTTCTCAAGAGGGACATTAACTCAACCCAAGTGTATAACTGAGGTCCTAAAACTTGATCAGTTTGATCTGCCACTCCATAAGGGCCATCTAGTAGTGATTTAAGCTCTTTTTTTAAACTCCAGACTTCTGAACTGGTAAAGGGAGCATTTACAAAGCTGATAACTCTTGTCCTTGTGGCACCTCTTTTAAGGGAAAGAGAGTCAGGGCTGACTCCTTCGGTGTGGAGGGAAATGGGAAATTTTGGATATCTTTTTGATATTGCACTATCTCACGTTGAAGTCCTTTCAAGGAAGAGTACTGAATAGGCTGGGAAAAGACAGGCTCCTGGGATAATTCCCAAGAGTCAGGGTTATAAGGAGGAAGAACAACAGGAGCAGCAGAAGGATCTGGAATGGGATCTGAGATAGCATTAGCTACCTGAGGGGGAGTGTCAGAGGCACTGAATGCAGAAAGATGATCCAGAGGATCCCATGTGTTTGTGGGTGCAGGTTGTTTAGAAACAGGGACTCTTTATCTTTCAGAGGAGTTGGCTTCTGGCTTGTTCCCTTTGGTTTTTAATGGGTAAAGGAATATAGATCCTTGTCTTCAACAAAGAGCATAGTCTATCTCCTCTGAGGGGCTCTTGGCATTAACATGTTCGATTAAGAGCTGACAAATCTACTCCTCTTTGGACCCAAATTTTCACCAGAAGTCTCAGGGTTTAAGGATGGCCCTTGAGTCCAAATAAAACAACCATATTTTATCATTTGGTGCTTTCTTTTATATTTGGTTCCTTTGTTATTTTTCCAATATTTTAACATAAGCCTTAAGGGACTATCAGAAGGAATTTCATCACTTTCTTGGCTCTATCTTTTCTGTCTTACTTGAAATGTCTCTTATCTCAAGGGTGTTGGGGTGGGTGGTTCAGTGTCTCCTACTGGAGGTTTCTCATCCTTTCTCCTTCCAGAGGCTCACTGAGGCTGCAGGGTGCAATCCCTTGTATCAGGGATTTCTTCAGTATCCTCAAGAGACTGTGTTAATTAAGACTCAATCCCTCCTATTAGGGATTTCTTGCATATCCTTTAGCCCCATCTGCTGGAGACTTCTTGCACTTTTCCTTTGTTTTGTACACTCTTGGCAGCTTCCATCCTAAGCCTTATGAGGTGACCGTGAAACCACAGAGAGGACCCACTCACTCCGCACAGCAATAGGTCTCAGCACCATTCGCACACACTTTCAACCTCCAGAAAATCCCAACTAATGAAATACATTGTCACCCCTGCAACGTTTCTTACCTTAGTCTGTGTACAGAGTTACCTGGACACCATGGTGTTGCAAGCCCCTCTTTCCCGCATTGCTGAGAGACTAGATTTATCCATCACAATGGCTGAGTCTCAATCTCCCATCCCTGAGGCCACCACAATGAGACAGTGAGACCCATCTTCCCCTGGGAGAGGTAACCAAAGAACCCCTCCCAAAGGAGAATAGGAAACCTCATATGGGCCACCAGAATTGTTAGAGCTTGGAGTTGTAAGAAAAAATGAGCACTCAGAAAAAGGATTTCTCAGCAAAGCAAATTTACTTCTGCACAGAAGGATGCTTTTTGTAGGGCTGGTAGTCATGAGAGCACCCTGAACAAAGGAAAGTAGAAGTTTTTATTCCTAATATGACTCCTGCCTCTGTGTCCTTTCCCCATTGTCCGGGGTCCAACTGCACAATCTAAACTAGACTCAATTGGCTAAACATTTAAACTTTCTTAAATAAGATGGATGTGTGATGGGAGAGGGGAGAGGAGAAAGGAGTCATTTGTGGCAAACTAGAGAGGCAGTCCTTTCCCAAATAAAGTATGAATGTGAGCTGGTGCTGTATCATGACTGGGCATGCAGTAAAATCAAAAAGAAGAGAAACAGAAGAAAGAGAAGGAGGGGTACTTGGAATTAAAGAATAAAAAGTTGAGCAGGCTATTTGAAGAGAAACCTTGCCATATCTCACAAATGTTTTGAAAAAATCTAGGAGAAAGTGAGAGCTATAGCAAAAATGACTCATTTAAACATAACCAGTTTTCCAAGGAAACAACATGTTTCTAAAAATTCTAAGACACAATCTCAGAAATCTTCCCAAGAATAAAAGATGTTTTGAATCTACATAAGGAAACACAGAATAGTTCTTTGTAAGAATGTTCCCAACAAGTGACAATTATTGAAAACTTAGACCTTGGTTGGTATTGACCTAAGGTGTTTTTTAAATCCATACACTAAATCTTCACCATAATCTTGGATATATATCATTACTACAATAATTTTACAGATAATAAATCTTGGGCACAAAAATGAAGTGATTTTCCCCAAATTACAGTGATAAAAATGATAATGTCATGATTAAGTTAAGGCCATTCACAAATATTCCAAATATTAGTAGAAACAGACACACAGAATTAAAATAAAAAAGAAGTAATATCACAAAGCTAGTAATAGAGTATAAGATACTACAATATTTTAGAAATAAATGTAACTATACTACTTCAGTTAGAAATAATTTTTAAAAGCCAAACATTAGATTATATGACATAAACAAACTGTATTCTCTATGTAAGATTTATATCAAAAACAAATTATTAAAGATATTTTTAAAAATTGTTTAAATGGGCAAAAATATATTAGGATAAGAATAACCACAAAAGCAGAGATGCAATTTATTAATATAATATAAAGACTAATTCATAACAAAATATAATAAATAACACAATAAGTGAAGTATATATTGTAAAAAGAAAATCTACTTATGAATACTTGAGTTATGCAATATATCCTTAAATTCCATAAATTAAAGATGTTCTCCAACTAGAATTTAAATCAGCTAATTTCAGATAATTATTTCACTAAGAATAATTTAGCAAATCTAAAAAAACTGTACAAAATATAATTGTAGAAAATAACAACGTTGATAATTTTCCCTCACTTTTCCCCCCAAGGTAGAAATGGAAGTGGAAAGGTTAAGGAGCTAAGTAGTGATTTTTGACAAACTCATGGGGCTGTGAAGCACAGCATGGAATTCAGACTCCAGCTAGGAGAAAAAACATGTGTCACAATGCAGAATTCTCTTGGGATGCAGAGGCAAATCTAAGGGGAAAGAGGATTAACCATCAAAGGACTAAAGCCTGGTTTTGAGTTTCTTCATTATTATATTATGTTCACTTGGCTTTTTAAAAAATTTATTTATCATACTTTAAGTTCTGGGGTACATGTGCAGCTCATACAGGATTGTTTGACAGGTACACAAGTGCCATAGTAGTAGTGTGCTGCATCCAGCGCCCCGTCATCTACTTTAGGTATTTCTCCTAATGCTATCCCTCCTCAATGCTGCTCTTCCTCCCCTAGGCCCCCACCCCCAAGGACCCAGTGTGTGATGTTCCCCTCCCTGTGTCCATGTGTTCTCATTGTTCAACACCCACTTCGGAGTGAGAACATGCTGTGTTTGGTTTTCTGTTCTTGTGTAAGTTTACTGAGAATGACGGTTTCCAGTTTCATCCATGTCCCTGCAAAGGACATTAACTCATCCTTTTGTATGGCTGCATAGTATTCCATGGTGTATATGTGCCACATTTTCTTTTTTTTTTTATTATAATACTTTAAGTTCTGGAGTACATGTGCAGCTGGTGCAGGATTGTTACATAGGTATACACATGCTTGATGGTTTGCTGCATCCATCTCCTCATCATCTACATTAGGTATTTCTCCTAATGTTATCCCATCCCAATCTCCCCACCCCTGCTATCTTTCCCCTAGCCCTCTCACCTCCCAACAGGCTACAGGCTCTGGTGTGTGATGTTCCCCTCACAGTGTCCATGTGTTCTCATTGTTCAACACCCACTAATGAGTGAGAACATGCCATATTTGGTTTTCTGTTCTTATGTCAGTTTGCTGAGAATGATGGTTTCCAGCTTTATCTATGTCCCTGCAACAAACATGAATTCATCCTATTCCATGGCTGCATAGTATTCCATGATGTATATGTCCCATATTTCTTTATCCAGTCTGTCATTGAAGGGCATTTGGGTTGGCTCCAAGTCTTTGCTATTGTAAAGAGTGCCATAATGAACATATGTGTGCATGTGTCTTTATCATAGAATGATTTATATTCCTTTGTGTATATACCCAGTAATGGGATTACTGGGTCAAATGGTAATTCTATTTCTGGATCCTTGAGGAATCCTCACACTGTCTTCCACAATGGTTGAACTAATTTACACTCCCAGCAACAGCGTAAAAGTGTTCCTATTACTCAGCATCCTTTCCAACATCTGTTTTCTCCAGATTTTTTAATGATTGCCATTGTAACTGGCATGAGTTGGTATATCAGTGTGGTTTTGATTTTTATTTATCTAATGAACAGTGATGATGAGATTTTTTTCATATGTTTGTTGGCTTCATAAAAGTCTTCTTTTGAAAAGTATCTGTTCATATCTTTTGCCCACTTTCTAATGGGGTTGTTTTATTTCTTGTAAATTTGTTTAATTTCTTTATAGATTCTAGATATTAGCCTTTGTCAGATGGGTAGATTGCAAAAATTTTTTCCCATTCCGTTGGTTGCTGGTTTACTCTAATGATAGTTTCTGTTTCTGTGAAGAAGCTCTTAAATGGGATCTAATTAAACTCAAGAGCTTCTGCACAGTATTTTCTTTATCCAGTCTATCATTGATGGGAATTTGGGTTGGTTCCAAGTCACTTGGCATTTCTAATGCCCTTAAACCAACTAAAATTTGGAAGCAAAAATGTAATTTTTATAAAGATTTCACAGCATTGCACATAATGCTAAAAGTATTTTTTTTTACTTAACAACTTTCAAAGTTTAATAAGAAAAACATAAGGAAAAACAGAGAAGACTGGTATTAGAAACAACAAAATATAACTAAATTTGAAAAAATATCAGACCAGTATGATAGTGCCTAGCCATAAAAAAAATATACTTCAAAATAGATGTAATTAAAATTTTAAGGAATTAAGGACAATATGGAAAATTTCAGCACAGTATTTTAGAACACATAAGTTATTATCAAGTGAAAATTCTGAATCAAAACATCAAATCTAATGATTAACATCTATATGGTTACAGATAAAAAATAAGTGGTAAAAGATAAATAGGTAGATAAATATTCAGACAAATTAAAAAATTTTAAATTAAAAACCAAAAATCATAGTACATACAGACAAGCAAAATATGGAAGATAATAAAAATGCCTTACATGCCTATAACTTGCGAATTTTAGATGGAAAAGAACATAGAGATAGAGCAGAAGCAATAATTGAAAATAAAGGAGAAGTTTTGAAAACATTTCAAAAATGACTCAGAAAATTAAGTCACAGTTTCAAGAGGTAGATTCTACAAACTCAATCAGTATATATTACGCTAAAAATATTTAAATATGTGAATGAAGGAATAAATAGATCAAATAGATCTTTAAGATGTCCAGAAGGACAATAAACATTATGTTTAAAGCAGAAAAATATAAGATAAAATTTCCAAAATGAAAAAAAAATACTCAAGTAGAAAAAGTTAAAAAAAAAAGTGGAGTTACACATTAAAATTGCTGAAAGAAAAACAAAGCAAAACAAAAACTGCCAAGCTAGAATTTTATACATAATCAGAGAAAATAGGACAGAATATGAAAGTCCAAAATTCAACTCTTCCATAAAGCAATGAAAAACTTTGTCAAAGACATTTCATATCTAATTTTTTTGAGCTCTGGCATTTAGCCAATATCTTGCATCAACCTGGGAAGTGTTAATTGATAAAATAAGAGATTATTGGTAAGAATTATAATTATTGTGATGACTTCACTCATCCTAGTCCCTTCCTCTGCTTCCTAGCTCAGCAGCAGCCTTGAAACTAACATCCTCCAATCTAGATGCCAGTACCTGAGGGGGCAGAATAGAAGCTAATTCACATAGAATTCTTTGGTTATTTCCTAAAAAATACTGTTCAGAATATGTTTCTTTATCTTACCAGAATGAGAGCTTGTTTATGGCAAAAGCTGAATCCCAGAAAACACTGGTGAAACTATTTGCAGCTAAATATTCTAGTCGCTACTTTCTGAAGCAGGGGCTACCAATTGAGGCAAACAGTAGACTAACCAAAATGCTTACGATAAAATGCTGGGGAATAAGATGCTTTAGGGAATAAGAGCTTAAAAAGATCCAGCATATTCCTGAGAAAGTATAAGAACACATGTATAGCCTGGGTTATGTGCATTGTAAGAAACGACATGACAAGGCTCTAAACTCTCACATTGGCTAACTTCAGATTCTGTGCAAACAGAAAGTAAAAGTTAAGATAGAGTGGAGAACATATTTAATAACTGTTGAGAGTATGAAACATACAGATCTCTTTTGCAAACAGTGGGAGACTATTTGTTAAAGGAATTGTTTAAAAATCTCTGTTCAATAATTAGCTGACTAATGGACAAATGGAACAGATATTAGCAGACAAAGGACAAAGAATATAAACTTCACAAAGTTAGTTTGCAAATTATACCAACTAAACAACAATTACAACAGGATACAAACAACAAACCCTGGGGATAAGGCAGCAGTTCGTTTCTAGATTTTGCACATTATGATAGTCAAAGTGTCAAATTTTCAACAGAAACTTAAGAGGCACACAAAAAAACAAGAATGCATGCCCATTTATTAGAGAAATAAAGGGTATTCAATTAGTAAAATAAGAAAGCAAATTGTCTCTGTTTGCAGAAGAAATGATTGTATATTTAGAAGACCCCATCATCTCAGCCCCAAATCTCCTTAAGATAAGCAACTTCAGCAAAATCTCAGTATATTAAATCAGTGTGCAAAAATCAGAAGCATTCCTGTACACCAATAACAGACAAACAGGGAGCCAAATCATGAGCGAACTCTCATTCACAATTGCCACAAAGAGAATAAAATACCTAAAAATACAACTAACAAGGGATGTGAAGGACCTCTTCAAGGAGAACTACAAACCACTGCTCAAGGAAATAAGAGAGGATGCAAACAGATGGAAAACTTTCCATGCTCGTGGTTAGGAAGAATCAATGTTTTGAAAATTGCCATACTGCCCAAAGTAATTTATAGAGTCAGTGCTGTCCCCATCAAGCTACCAATGACCTTCTGCACAGAACTGGAAAAAAACCGCTTAAACTTCATATGGAACCAAAAAAGAGCCCACATAGCCAAGACAATACTAAGCAAAAAGAACAAAGCTGGAGGCATCATGCTATCTAACTTCAAATTATACTACAAGGCTACAGTAATCAAAACAGCATGGTACTAATATCAAAACAGGGATAGAGACCAATGGAACAGAACAGAGACTTGGGAAGTAATGCCATACATCTACAACCATCTGATCTTTGACAAACCTGACAAAACAAGCAATGGGAAAAGATTCTCTGTTTAATAAATGGTGTTGGGAAAACTGGCTAGCCATGTGCAGAAAGCTGAAACTGGATCCCTTCCTTACACATTATACAAAAATTAACTCCACATGAATTAAAGACTTAAACATAAGACCTAACACCATGAAAACCCTAGAAGAAAACCTAGGCAATACCATTCAGGACATAGGCATTGACAAGAACTTCGTGACTAAAATACCAAAAGCAAAAGCAATGGCAACAAAAGCCAAAATAAACAAAGGGATCTAATTAAACTTAAGAGCTTCTGCACAGCAAAGGAAACAATCATTAGAGTGAACCAACAACCATCAGAATGGGAAAAAAAAAATTGTAATCAACCCTTCTGACAAAGGGCTAATATCCAGAATCTACAAAGAACTTAAACAAATATACAAGAAAAAGACAAACAACCCCATCAAAAAGTGTGTGAAAAATATGAACAGACACTTATCAAAAGAAAACATTTATACAGCCAACAATCATATAAAAAATACTCAACATCACTGGTCATAACAGAAATGCAAATCAAAATCACATTGAGATACCATCTCATGCCAGTTAGAATGGCGATCATTAAAAAATCTGGAGGCAACAGATGTTGGAGAGGATGTGGAGAAATAGGAACACTTTTACACTGTTGGTGGGAGTGTAAGCTAGTTCAACCATTGTAGAAGACAGTGTGGCACTTCCTCAAGGACCTAGAAATTGAAATTCCATTGGACCCAGCAATCCCATTACTGTGTATATACCCAAAGGAATATAAATCATTCTATTATAAAGACACATGCACATGTATGTTCATTTCAGCACTGTTTACAATAGCAAATATTTGGAACCAACCCAAATGCTCATCAATGATAGACTGGATAAAGAAAATGTGGCACATATATACCATGTAATACTATGTTGGCAGAAAAAATGATGTGTTCATTTCCTTTGCAGGGACCTGGATGAATCTGGAAACCATCATTCTCAGCAAACTGACACAAGAACAGAAACCAAAACATGGCATGTTCTCACTCATAAGTGAGTGTTGAACAAGGAGAACACATGGACATAGGGAGGCAAAAATCACACACCTGGGCCTGTTGGGAGGTGGGGGAGACAGGGGAAAGTGAGCAGGTGGTGGGGAGATTGGGGAGGTATAACATTAGGAGAAATACCTAATGTAGGTGACGGGGCGATGGATGCAGCAAACCACCATGGCATGTGTATACCTATGTAACTCTCCTGCACAATCTGCACATGTAACCCAGAACTTAAAATATGTATACATGTGTATATATGTATGTGTATACACACATATATGTATATATGTGTATATATGTATACATATATACACATATATGTATATATGTATACATATATACACACATATGTATATATGTATACATATATACACACATATGTATGTGTGTGTGTGTGTGTGTATATATGATTTTTCAAACAGTTAAAAAGAAAAATTCAATTAACCGTAACTATCCGTGAGGAAGTCACAGGTTGGATTCACTAGAAAATAATTTAAACCAGCTATTTAAATATGTCAAAGAGGTGAAGGGGGCCATATGCAAAGAGCTAAAGGAAACCATGGTAACAGTGTCTCACCAAACAGCAAAAAAATATACAAGATGAAGCTAGACAGAAATTTTTGAGTTAATAATGCAATAACTGAAATAACAATTTTACTAGAAGGATTCAAAAGCAGATGTGAACACCAGAAGAGAGATCAGTGAACTTAAAAATAGGTTGGTTGAAATTATTCAGGTGAGAAAACTTGGAAAACAAATCAAGCATACAAATATATGAATAATGGGAGTCCAGGAAGAATAAGAAGAGCAAGTGGCAAAAGGAGGTTTTGATAAAATAATGGCTTAAAACTTTAAAACTTGATGAAGAATGTTAACCTGCAAATAATGAAACTCAATATACCTCCAATAGGGTAAACTCAGTAATCCTACTAAGATTGAAAAACTCTTGAAACTAAAGCAAAGTAATTTATCACATACTTGAGATTCTTAATTAGATTAACAGCTGAGTCTCATTGGAAACGCTGGAGGCCAAAAGGCAGTCAATGACATATCTAATTCGTATAATAGAAAAAAAAAAACTGTCAAACAATGGTTCTATACCCTGAAAATATATATTTCTAAAGGTGAAAAGAAATTAAAACATTAACATATCAACAAAAAAAGAGTTCAGCTCTAGCAAACCTTCTCAACAAGAAATGCTAAATTTACTCATTTGTGCGAAATGAAAACAATTTTGAAAGACAATTTTGTACCAAGATTTATCAATGTGTTTTATTATAATGTAATTTGTTTTAAACCTTCAAAATTTAATACTACTCTTATTATAGATAATATCAAAGTAGTACTCAGAATAATGTTATTGTATTATACTTAAAGTTTAGTTTTTAATGGGAATTTTCTAAAAATATTGCTTTTTCAATAATATGAGCACTTCTTGAAAAAATAGCTTTATATTTATTAGACCAGAGTACATTTTTGACACAGTTGAAAGAGAAATTGCTGAAGTTGGTGTTACTGTGGTTTTAAGTAAATATTTTTCTTGTTGTTTGATTGCAGTTCGTAGAGTGCTTTCATTTACTGCATTCATTCTTAACATCATGTAAGCTCTGGTGCTTAATTAATTATTTGTTATTTATTCCAGTAAATTTCATGTGATTATAAAAGATTCATTTGATCTTGTTCAAGTAAATTATGATTTTCCACTGGGTTATCTTTTAAATTATGTCCTGTGCATTATTTGCATATTTTTTATTAGAATTAGTTTTAGGACATGAGTTGTGAATTATTACTGTTTCATGCATCAAACAATCTTATCTGTGTCATACTGAAGATGTAAATATAAATTCTTCTCATGAAATTTATTCAAAAATGATTCTTACAAACACCTAAAGATGGAAATTTTATTTGTATTAATACAAATTATTTTCTAACATCAAAGAACTCAAGTACTCTTACTTGGCTTAGTTTTGTGGTAACAAAAATAAAAGGCATAAAATTGATATGGCTTATATTTCTAATTCTCAATTTTGACATATTTATATTTTTAGACTATTAATGTTTGAAATGGCCCAATGATAATGTATACATTTACGTCACTAAAATAATAGAAGAATCATATATTAGGTTTTGATGTTTAAAAGCATTTAAGACACTATGTTAAACAATGGTACATCATAGGGCCCATGAATACTACTTTTGTAAGAAGTTTTTACCAAAATTTCAAGAATTAAAAAAAGAGAGAGAGTTGTCCTTATCACTTCATTCCAAGGGAATAGATTTTGTTTGGGTCATGTCTTTATATCCAATGGGAATGAAGATATTAAAGCAACCGGCCTTAGATCCATTTATCTCTCAATACTAGGGCTGCAGGGGGAGGAGAAGAAGACATTTTGTCTCATTTGCTTGCAAACTTAATAACTGGACATTTTGATAAGTAGTATGATGGTATATGCAAGACATGTTTCTTTTATATAGAATACTTTTAGTGCTGATTTGAAATTGATTGTTGCAAACAAGCATCAAATATACAGATTCATGAGACATAGTTAATGTCACATAAGATATTCTACCATTTGATATATAAAATGGAGATATCGTACACCTTAAATATTCCCTATTGATATTCTGGTCTAGAGATGTGTGCTTGATATGACACAAGTGTCCTTGGCACTGTCTTCACTGTTCTAGATGTTCTTCCTGCTTTTCCTCTGCCTCTTTATTGTTTGTTTTCTTGAAATTATTAGTACACCCTGATTTTGAATAAGATCTCTAATTCATTTGAGTCTGATTGTACAATACTATTTATAATGTTAGCTCATCCAGTTTCAACCACTAGGAAGTTTGGCAGGAATTTAGAGGAACTATTATATAGCCACAATCAAAGTCTCATGACTGTCTTACCTACAGCTGTCTAAGGTAGACATTACAACCTAGACTTGCTTGTTTTTTTATTTCAACATTTTCCATCGCTTCCTCTCTCTCTGTCTTCCCCTTTCTCCCTACTCTTTTCCTTAGCTCACCTACTCCCTTTCTTTTGCTTTTTCTTATGAAAAGTTTACAAATCTAGTTGTATGTAACAAGCAAAAGCCCACATTAGAAATATTCGGGTTGGACACGGTGGCTCATGCCTATAATCCCAGCACTTTCCGAGTCCAAGGCGGGTGGATCACAAGAGGTCAGGAGTTCAACACCAGCCTAGCCTAGCCTACATGTAGAAACCCCATCTCTACTAAAAATACAAAAAGTACCCAGGCATGATGGTGCATAACTGTAATTCCAGCTACTTGGGAGACTGAGGCAGGAGAATCACCTGAACCCGTGAGGTAGAGGTTGCAATGAGCCAAGATTGTGCCATTGCACTCCATCTTGGATAACAGAGCGAGACTTTGTCTCAGAAAAAATAGAAACATTCTAATGATCAAATTCCTCCCCAGAGATAGTGCTTACAATTTATGTATAACCTTGCTAAACGTTTCAAACACATACATATACACACTCAAATGTGTTGCTTATTTTATTATATTTATAATAACTAAATCAACCTGGAATTTATTTTTGTTATTGCTTTGAGATTTGGTCTAATTTTAATTTTACTACAAATAAACTGTGAAATATTTCATCATTATACATTGAATAGCCTATCCATTAGCTACTTGTTAGAAATGCTGCCAATATCATACATTAAATCTCTGTATATAATTTTTGTTTGTGATTCTGCTCACTTATTTGTATTTTTTAATCTTGGTCTTAAACTCACACATTTAATTGCTATAAATTTATAAAATGTGAAATGTACTTGAAAGCCAATTTTATTTATTGTTCCAAAAATAGTTGAGGATATTTTGCAAGCTTAAGAAGATTTTTAAAAATTCTGATTTCTTTTGCATACATATTTGTATTTTCTTTACAGAATAATAAAAAGGGACATATTTATAATATGGACACATATTTTCGAAAAAGGACACATTTACAATATTACTTATTCAGATTAAGAACCCTTTATAATTTCAATTTGTTCACATATATGGATAATTCCTAACTTAATGGTTCAAGTTATGATTTTTTGACTTTACTAGGGGATTATCAGTGCATTAAATGCATTTTTGACTTACATTTTCTATTTGTGATAGGCCTATTGTACCGTATCCCCAACCTAAATTGAGAAGTGTGTGTTGGAGTTTTTACATCTCTTTCCAATTTTACTGTTTTGTTCTGTTAGTGCTTTTGTTAGCTCTTTTTAAAAATCTTTTTAACAAACTAGGGATAAAAGGAAACTTTATTAACATGGGAAATATTATATCTGAAAATTTACTATGTTTTACTATTTCTTTAAGAATTATTATTCGTTTTTAACTTTTATTTTAGGTTGCAGGGTACACGTGAAGGTGTTAATTTTAAGATGTTATAATGTTGGTTGCTTTTCTGAATGGGATATTTATTTTATTTTATTTTGTAGTTGATTAACTGGTAGTATATATTAAGCTAATTATTATTTTATTTATCTTGCAGTTAATTATTTTCCTGCTCTTTTTCTGTATGTACAGCACTATGAATTATGTTCATATATTAACTTACATATTACCTCCATAAAACACAGTATGTTGTAGTAAGCATGCAGACTGTAAACATAATTTTAGACTGAAAAAATATCTTGAAGAAAGTATAAAGATCTAATAATAGATCTTTATATTAATAATGATCTACCAATATAGATAATAGTGGATCACCTAATCTATAGCTTCAACTAAACTGGTTAGGAAGGTCTATTAAAAATAACATTAGAGTTTTTAACTCTTTGTTTTTGTTCACCTTGTTTGTACTACCTGAATACTTTTCATGTTTATTCCATACATAACCAAACTCATGGGCTACAAAATCTTACCTATAAATCTACCTTTCTCTGAATTTCACAAGCATTTTCTTGCGAATTATGCTGTTATTTTCTAGCTGTTTCCCTAGTTGGCTTTTAAGCTTAGGCAGAAACTTTTACTTCTTTGAATTATCACAGACACGTGCACTTAGGAACAGGATTCAGGAAAATAGAAGATCCTTCTGCTCCTTTATGGAGACATATTTGTCCAGTTTTACTAGAATATGTATTTCAAAGTCTGTTAATGGAACACGTTTGATTAAAACATTTTGAAACATTTCTAGAATGCATAGTGTAATTTTCTAACATTATTAGTTAACCTAGAAATAAAATGACCAATTTTACCAATAGCATTGAAATAATTTATAATTCTGCCAGGTTTAGAAACACATCGATTTGAATTTTCTGAATTAAAGAAAGTAATTGATATAAACATTCACCATTGCAAAAATGAGCATTAAGAGACAAATTGGAAGGAAGGTATCTACTTAATTTAACACAATTAACTAATTAACCACAAAACCAATCTCTGTATTGGTTATGTAGAATATAAAGAATCTCCATTTCCCTTTCTAGTCAATAATTCTAATGTAAAGGTAACAGCTAGTCTAATACTTATGAACATATAATAAATTTATCTAAACTTGAAATTTATATATAAATGGATACATGCATTGTAGAATATTTGATTTGGTTTTTACTTATCATTATGCTTTTATTTGTTTTCATCTGGATATTTAAACATAGCAGTAGTTTATCATTTAGCATTTAGTTCACTATTTAGCATTTCATATGAATATATCATATTTTATTTGTTCCGATGTTGATGGACATTTGTATCCAACTTTGGGCAATTATGAAAGACTAATAAATGAATATATGTATAAATGTATTGAGTAGTTTATAATATAATTTTATTAATATTTGTCCATGTCCTATAGGTATATTTTATGTAAATATATTTTTAAAATATGATAGTCAATTGAAATGATAAAGGTGTCATAAATAAGATTTTCACTTTGTTAGACTTAAGAAGGATAGCCCTAATTTATGTTAGGTCCTAAGAAGCAAAAGTAGTCAACTCACTCCCAGAGACAACCTTAATTTATTTATGACCTCAGATACATATTCTTTAAGCATTGTTTCACGCAGTTTCACTCAATTAAAGACACCATTATGACTTTCTACAAGAGTATTTAAATAAATAAAGAAAGAATAAAGGCATTGGAAAAAAATCAGATTGTATGTTATATTTATTTTAGATATTATAATAATTATTTAAAAATATTTATTATGTTAATAAAATGTTTAATATCACAGACATTAATAATATGATAACTTAATGTTTATTGTAATGATCATTCATTATAAAATGTACCTACCAGGCTCATAATTAAACCACAAACACATTGAGAAAAGGTACCCTGTAATGCCAAAAAAAAATAAAAACAAAACACAAAAAGAAGAAATACTTTCTGTTAAGACAATATCTTCATGGTAATATTAAAAAATGGCTTAACAAATTTTAAATAAACATAATTACAGTTTATGACTCAAATCTTGGCCTAAATTATTTCTTTCCAATATTTTACCCAAATAATTGGTTTTCTTTCTTTTTTTTGTTTAATTGTACTTTAGGTTCTAGGGTACATGTGCGTATCCTGCAGGATTGTTGCATAGATACACACATGGCAATGTGGCTTGCTGCCTCCATCTCCTCATCACCTACATTTGGCATTTCTCCCCGTGTTATCTCTCCCCAACCTCCCCACCCCCACCCACCGTCCCTCCCTTGGCTCCCCCAACAGACCACTGTGTGTGATACTTCCCTCCCTTTTTCCATGTGTTCTCATTGTCCAACACCTGCCTATGAGTGAGAATATGTGCTGTTTGATATTCTGTTATTGTGTCAGTTTGCTAAGAATGATGGTTTCCAGATTCATCCATGTCTCTACAAAGGACACAAACTCATCTTTTTTGATGGCTGCATAGTATTCCATGGTGTAAGTGTGCCACATTTTCCTTGTCCAGTCTATCGTCGATGGGCATTTGGGTTGGTTCCAGGTCTTTGCTATCGTAAACAGTGCTGCTATGAACATACATGTGCATGTGTCTTTATAATAGAATGATTTATAATCCTTTGGGCATATACCCAGTAATGAGATTGCTGGGTCAAATGGAATTTCAATTTCTACGTCCTTGAGGAAGTGCCACACTGCCTTCCATAATGGTTGAACTAGTTTACACGCCCACCAACAGTGTAAAAGTGTTCCCATTTCTCCACATCGTCTTCAACATCTGTTGTCTTCAGATTTTTTAATGATCGCCATTATATCTGGCATAAGATGGTATCTCAATGTGGTTTTGATTTGCATTTCTCAATAATCAGTGATGATTAGCATTTTTTCATATGTTTGTTGTCCTCATATATGTCTTCTTCTGAAAAGTGTCTGTTCATATACTTCTCCCACTTTTGGATGGGTTTGTTTTTTTCTTGTAAATCTGTTTCAGTTCTTTGTAGATTCTGGATGTTAGCCCTTTGTCAGATGGGTAGATTGCAAAAATTTTTTCCCATTCTGGGTTGTCAGTTGACTCTAATGATTGTTTCTTTTGCTATGCAGAAGCTCTGGAGTTTAATTAGGTCTCATTTGTCTATTTTGGCTTTTGTTGCCAATGCTTTTGGTGTTTTAGTCATGAAGTCCTTGCCTATGCCTATGTCCTGAATGGTTTTGCCTATGTTTTCTTTCAGGGTTTTTAAGGTGTTAGGTCTTAGTTTAAGTCTTTAATCCATCTGGAGTTAATTTTAGAGTAAGATGTCAGGAAAGGGTCCAGTTTCTGCTTTCTGCACACTGGTAGCCAGTTTTCCCAACACCATTTATTAAACAAGGAATCCTTTCCCCATTGCTTGTTTTCATCAGGTTTGTCAAAGATCAGATGGTTGTAGATGTGTGGCATTGCCTCCAAGGCCTC
>CAUYLG010068320.1:0-50729 GCA_963573385.1 Cacajao melanocephalus
ATACATAGTATATATAATATATATCATATATTATATATATATTATATATATTACATATATACTATATATACACACTATATATATACACACACTATATATATACACACTATATATATACACACACTATATATATATACACACTATATATACACACACTATATATATACACACACACACTATATATATATGTATATATATAGTATATGTATATATATACACACTATATATATATACACACACACACACACACACACACACTATCAGATAGCTTAATGCACATGTATTTACCATAAAGAATGTAGACCCAAATCCTTATTTTAAATAATCTTTTTGAGAACTCCAAATTTTGTCAGCTGATTTCTTGTGGAGTATTTCTTGTGGAATATAATACCACCATTATGATGATTATTATATCATATTTTACCCAATAAGGTGGCTGACAAAGAACGCTAAACAGAAGTGGAAATATCAGCTCTCCCATTTTTTGTTCTTCAATCGCACTTTCATGATTCTGTTTTTTTCCAGTTGCTGTTTTTTGCACTTGTCTGTTCTGGTGGGGAGGGACGATTCACTCCACTAAAGTAGCAAATACAATCCTTAAATACAATTGACATAAACTACAATGTTGCAGTGCAGTGCAAGCAAATAAATGAAGATGTCACTATCCACTTCTCTACATCGTGGGATGCCCATTCTTTTCTCAGATTATCTCGAGTTGATTGAAAAAGAGAGATTGACATAAAGTTAAAATCAGAATGCCAGTGTCATTCTTATGTTAAATATAAAAAATTTAATTTAATTCTTACTTTCTAATATAAAAACTTAAATAGAAGTTTTGACATCCTCTTCCTCCCACTCGATGGGCTGCCTGCATCTCCTGAAGGTACTTGGAGACCAGTGCTCTGTAGTGCTCAGCCCTGCTCCTTCCTATGTTTGGCCAGTAGTTCTGACTTCCATTCTTTTTTTAAAGCAAATATTTTGATTCACCCCCTTTACTATTGAGAAATGAAATTCAAGGTAATATATCCTTCAAACACACAGTTTATCCTAGTATACAGAGAGAAGCAGGGGTAGGCACTATAAATATTACATGTATAAAACATATACTTATCATTTCTATGTTTCATATATATAAATATACATATATCACATATAGAAACTGGCTGGGCACAGTGGATCACTCCTGTAATCCCAGCACTTTGGAAGGCTGAAGCAGGCGGATCACGAGGTCAGGAATTCAAGACCAGCCTGGCCAACATGGTGAAACCCCTGTCTCTACTAAAAATACAAAAATTAGCCAGACATGGTGGCACGCATCTGTAATCCCAGCAACTCGGAAGGCTGAGGCAGGAGAATTGCTTGAACCTGGGAGGCAGAGGTTGCAGTGAGCCAAGATCACTCCATTGCACTCCAGCCTGGGCAACAAGAGCAAAACCCTGTCTCAAAAAAAAAAAAAAAAAAAGAAAAAAGAAAAGAAAAGAAAAAGAAACTATGTGTGGGAAGGTTATATTATCTATGATTATGATCTGTAGTATGAAAGGTTACTGATAGATGTAAAAGAAAAATGGAAGGAAAGTTACTTGTAATAAAATTATTTGCATTTCAATATGAAAATGTTCGAGCATGATTGTACCAGAAGATGTAATGAAGTAGTCAAATGATTGCATCTATATGCAAAATCAATGTGAATGCAAAAGGTACAAAAGAAGAGAGACGGAAAAAACATTGCCAACTTAAATACAATGAGGACCAATGTTGTCGGTGATGGGACTTTTTAAATGACTCTTGATCAAATTCTGGGCAAAATAAGGTTAAGTACAATCTTTCTTTGAATTACACAGCAGTTACATTCCTGAAAAATTCAGTTATAACTTTGCAAAAAAAAAAAATACTTTGTGTTTTTACATAAATTAGAATTCATTTCCAGACTCAGGTAATTATAAACAGGTTTTTCACTTTCATGAATGTCCCATAGTTCAAAAGTCATGTGGTACAAAGGACAATTCCTTGATGTACAGGACTGTGTCATGCATTTCAGTGTCTGGCATCCACTCCCCTACCCCAAATGCCAACAATAACCCCTATCATTATGATGACCACATATGCACAGTTTCACACATAGCCACACACATAGCCACACATACACACACACTCCTCTCAGCAGCAGTACCCCTTCCACAGAGATTAAGGACTAGACTTTCATTCCCAGTATATCAAGGGTCTCCACAGAGGTCAGGTACAGTGGCTCACGCCTGTAATCCCAGCACTTTCAAAGGCCAAGGTGGGCGGATCACATGAGGCCAGGAGTTCTAGATCAGCCTGGGCAACATGAAGAAACCCCATCTCTACTAAAAAATACAAAAATCAGCCAGGTGTGGTGGCATGCCGCTGTAATCTCAACTACTCGGGAGGCTGAGTCACGAGAATCGCTTGATCCCAGGAGGTGGAGGTTGCAGTGAGCCGAGATCCCACCACTGCACTCCAGCCTGGGCAACAGAGCGTAGAAATAAACTTTGTCCCTGGGAACACCTTGGGTAGTCCTTTCATAAACTAGATTAAATACTGGTAAAGCCAGTGACAAAATCAGTGAGTCACCTACAAGTGCTGGACTACAAAACCTCCCAAGGCCAATCCAGGGATGCTGCGATTTAAAAAATAAAATGGAAAAGATAGTTCATGTCATTCAGGGTCTCCGAAGTGCTAGGAACTTTGCTAGCTCTCTATCTTCACAACTTTCTTCATGGTAAATATCCAAACTCTGTTAAAGGCTGCCCCCAGTAACAGTAACTTCCCCCACAGCAGGTAATTTAGGGGTTTGAGACACTGAATAATAACCAGTGAGAGCACTTCTAAATGCAAATCTAGGTGGTGTCACTCAAGTGCCTTCCAATACACTCACTGGGGCTATTTGTTCCCCTCTTTCTCAGGGACCAAGAGAAGGACTGAAATAAACAGTTACCTATGGGAGTTTCATAAAAGCTGCAAACTCTGGTGCAAAGAAAACCCTCCCCACCATGAACAGAGCAGAGGAATGGTGTAGCAAAACCAGCTGTGTCCAACAACAGATGAAGCTGCTGAACTATATCAAGGTCTTAGTGCACCAGCCCTTTTCAGAACAATCATCCCCAGGATCTTGCCAGGAGGAGGGAAGGGATTTGGAGTCCCTGAGACTTTAATTCAGTGGACGGAATTCACTCATTCATTCATTCAACAGGCAACATTGAGCATCATGTGTCAGGCAATGTGCTACGCCATGGAGATACTAAGGTAAGACACAGCCATTCCCTGTCATACATTCCATAGTAAATATATATGTCAGGGGCCAAGGACCATGGACAAGGCACCATGGCATCCACATCAGAATGGAATGTCAGGGAAGGTTTGCGAGAAGATGTGGCTCTTGAACTGAGCCTTGGTGGATGGTAGACATTAAACATTTTAAAAGGTGAGAAGGGCATTATAGAACAACTGGGGGCATAGTTACAAATGCTGCACTGAGGTACCCAACTTCAAAACTGTGATCCATGTAATAATATCTCTACGGAATCTTTATTTCTTTGTTGTTGCTTGCTTTTGAGACAAGGTCTCACTCTGTTACCCAGGCTGGAGTGTAGTGGCATGATCAGGGCTCACTGTAGCCTTGACCTCCTGGGTTCAAGCAATCCTACCTCATCTCCTGAATAGCTGAGACCACAGATGCATGCCATCATGCCTGGTTAGGTTTTCTTTCTCTTTTTCTTTTATTTTTTCTTTTTTTCCTTTAGACAGCATCTTGCTTATCGCCCAGGCTGGAGTACAGTGTTATCGTCAATCAGGGCTCAATGCAACCTCCAACTTCCAGGTTCAAGTGATTCTCATGCCTCAGCCTCCCGAGTAGCTGGGATTACGGGCACACATGACCACTTCCAGCTAATTTTTGTATTTTTGATAGAGATGAGGTTTTACCACATTGGCCAGGCTGGTCTTGAACTCCTGACCTCAAGTGATCCACTCACCTCAGCCTCCCAAAGTGCTGAGACTACAGGCTAGAGCCCAGAATCTTTATTTCTGATCAACATCGGTAGTAGGTTATTGGTGATTGGTGACATAATCCCAGAAGACAGTGCAATGCAGTGGAAACAACCACAGTTGCAAACGCTGGCATTATCACTCACCAGCTGGAGAAAATCCATTTCCTTGCCTTTTCTAGCTTCTAGAAGCCACCTGCATCCTTGGTTCATGGCCCCATCCTTCATCTTCAGAGCCAGCAGCATAGCATCTTCCAATCTCTGTCTCTGCTTCCATCATCCCACTGCCTTTTCTGACTCTGACACTCCTTCCTCCTTCTAAGGACCCTTATGATTATATTGGACCCACCCAGATAATCCAGGATAACCTTCCCATCTCAAGATCCTTGATTGAATCACATCTGTAAAGTTTCTTTTGCTATGGAAGATAATGTGTTCACAGATTCTGGGGGTTATGACCTGGGCATCTTTAGCATGGGCATTATTTTGCCTACCTCAGGAATCACTTTTGATTCTTCTCTCTTCTTGTCCTCCCCATCCTTATCACATCTACTTATTACCAGGTGCAATGGAGACCTTCTCCAAAATCATCCCAATTGCATCCACTTCTATTTTAACTACCCTGGCTCATCTGAATTACTGCAACTGGCTTTGCAATGGTTCCCCCACACCCACCCTTGCTCCTCTCCCATCCACTCTCCATCACTCCTCTGCTTAAACTTCTCAATGGCTTCCCTTTATTCTTAGGTTCAAATTCAAAATCCCTAGCCTGGGCCAATAAATCTCTTCATGGGCAGCCCTCTGCAGCCCTCTCTCCCTGCATACTCACCACCAGCAATACTGGCTTTCTTCCAGTTCCTTGAAGGCACCACATGCTTCCCTTCTCAAGCTAAAAGAAAAGAATTTACTTATATTTTCTTCCTTTCCCAGAATGTCTCTTCACACACCCCCTTACCTATCAATCTTTTTCTCTCTTCAGGTATCTGCTTAATGTCATTTCTTCAAAAAGATTGCCGTAATCTAAATTAGGTCCTTTCCTAATAGTTCCATGTTGCTTCCTTCCCTAATTTTTATCACAATTTATAATTTTATGCTTATTTGCTTAAGGCCCAACTCCCCAGTAAACAGTAAGTTCCATGAGAGTTGAGAAGGCATATATTTTCTTCCTTTTGGTATCACCTGCCACTAATGCAATGCCTGGCACATAATAGGTGTTCATTGGATCCAAAAAAAAAAAAAGTATTAGGCGCTAGGCTTAGTACCTGGGTGATGAAATGATCTGTACAGCAGACCCCTGTAACATGAGTTTACCTATATAACAAACCTGCACATGTACCCCTGAACCTAAAAGTTTTTTAAAACATTAAATATTTCTAATGAATGAATGAAACCTGATAGCATAACTGTAGCCAAATTTTATTTTGCTATTAATTCAAAAGTCTGCAAATAATTTGTAAGAGACATGGTTATACTTTTCATTAAGGACAGATTTTGCATTGTTTGGTTTTCATTTCTCTACCCGACCTTAAGATAATTATGTGCTGAAAGGACAGCCGCACTGAGACACAAGGCACATTCTGGGCCTCATCTATCCAGTTTTACACTGTGTATCCTTGAACGGTTCCTCTGTTTCTTTATCTTTAAAACAGGGAAAGAAAACCTCTCTCTTCCTAATTTCCAGCTTCATTTTAAGGTGCAAATGAGATCATATACAAGAAATCCCTTTGGAAGCTATAAAGTAACATATCAATGTAAGGCCGTCATGTCTTTGTACTCATCACTCTGTAACTTCATAAAGCTAAATGGTGAGGCTGCTTGTTTTCAGAGCTTTAATCTTTTCCACCTGAGGACAGCAGAGACACCAGGCTAAATAAAGAGGAGGTTCCCGCCCCGCTCACAACTGCGCGGCGAGATCCATTTGAAGACGAGTCCTGCCCCCTGGTGGAAGGAGAGGGCCGAGTGTAGCCGACAACGTGGGATCGCCAGGGTCCTAATGATCGACGCTGGCTGAAAATGAGAATCCACTTATTTAAGCATATACTTTTTAAAGAAACAGTTTGTTATTTTTTCTTTTTGCTGTTTTCATTTGTTTTTTAAATTAACAAATTAAAATGGTATATATTTATGTTGTACAACATGTTTTAAAATGTGTACATTTTTAAAGAAAACAACAATAAAAGAGCTTTATTTTAAGAAAAGTTAAAAAGAAAAGGCAAAAAGAAAACATGTGTACATTGTGGAGTGGCTCAAAGTAATTAACACATGCATTATCCCGTATCTTAATCATTTTTTGTGGTAAGAACACTTAAAATCTACTCTCTTAGCAATTTTCAAGTATGCAATGCATTGTTGTTTCTTTTTTTGTTGTAAAATGGCGTTTTGGAAACATTTTATTTACCTATAAAGGATGCAGACACGTTACACCAATTACTTGTCTAGTTGTTATTTGGAGTTTAGTAATAAATGAGAAATTTACAATTCTTTATACATTTTCATATTCTAATTTCTTATAATTAAATCTCAACAATTCCATTAGAATCATTTTACAACTCTTGCATGTGAAGACTATGGCTGGTGTCTACTAGAAAATTTCAGCTTATCCATTTCCCTATTTGCTACATGCGTTGTATTTAACTTCGGTATGCTGCGTATATTGTGTACCTACTGGACAAATGAGTCCTAATTTTATAATATCTAGTCTCTAGATATTAAAGAGGCTGCCAATGCTTAAAACAAAAAGACTACGAATGGCAACATATAAAGTATTTGTATGAGCATGCATCACGGCATAATTATTTATGTCTAAATATGCTCACGGTGCCAGAATACCAAAGTCATCTTGAACATAGGCCAAGTTTTCACCTGGCCTAACCGTCACGACTCTGAGCAAGTGGTTCAACATTTCTGGGTCTCAGCTGCCCTCATCTGCCAAACAAGAGGCTGAATTAGGTGATGTCTAAGGCTCTTTGCAACGCTAAGAATATCCTACAACTTCGTCCAGAAAATGCATTTTAGAGGCCATGCGCGAGCCGTCCTCAGCGCCGGCTGACCAGGCTCCATCCAGACTGCGTAGGCCAAGGTGGTTCCAGAAGATTCCCCCTGACTATCCTGGTGGCAAACCAACTTTATACTTGTCATCACCCCCCTGAACCCAGTCAAGTCCAACCAAGTGTACTTGAAACCAGTCACATCCAACCAAGTGCCTCCTGTACCTCGTCTCTCCTTTTTCCTGCCCTCCCAATTCTCTTCACCCCCACCCTCCACAGCCATGGCCTCAAGAGAAAAGAGGCTTCTCCTTGCTCACCTCTCCTTCCCTTCCAGCCTGACGTCCCGGCCCTCCACACTCACACACCCAGTTAGAAACAATTACCACGACAGTAATAATAATGGCTGCCATTCATTGACAGTTTTCCATTTGCTGGGCACTGTGCTAAGCATGATCTCATTTAGCTTCTCAACAAGCTTACGAAGTGGAAACTCTTGTTATCCACATTTTGACAACTACATGAACCTTTTCTGCAGACCTCTCTGCAAGAGTTCAATTGAAATGATTTTTAATAGCATTAACCACTTCTGCTGAATTGTCCTAACAACTTTTTCTATCAGAAACTTTTCCTTCATCCTCAATCTCCATTCCCATCTCTCCCCTTTCTCTCATTTTCTCCCACATCTTTTCCTCTCATCTCCTCTCCATCCTCCTTCTTCCCCTCTATCTCCCCTTCTTCTCCCACTTCCACACCCCTCACATAAGGACTTCAAGGCAGAATCTGTGTTCTCTAGATCCCCAGTGCCACATCTAGTTTTGTGCCACTTAATTCTTATGCTAAGACTCCTCTTTTGAGGCTAATACCATCCAAAGGCCCCTCGCCACACACACTCCCCTCTCCCTCATCGTCCAAAAACCTTGACACTGGCTCACAGTCCACTTCCTTCCCATCTCCTGCCATCATGAGAAACTTCATGCCTTTCTAGATGGCCCGTTTAACCTCACAGACGGATAGTTCCTGATCTCCTACTCCCTTGCCCTTCAAGTCCAGTCCACCTCTAACTTCTTGTTCCAGTGACTGTTGGGTCCAATTCCATGGCTATTTTCTGGACTTTGGTGACACCTGAAGTTGTGCCTACTTTAAAATTCTAAATTCTGGTTTCCACTATCCTACTTTAGCCTGTCATCCTTTACCTTTATCAATCTCCTCCTCACACTCCGCCTGCTTCATGACCTCATAAAGATGCCCAATGGCTCACCCTCTGCCTTTTTCCTCGGTCCATCTGTCCCTCTGGTTTTACTTTCTTCTTCCTACATGATCACACAGTCAATCGCCTCAACCATTTTCTCAAGCACACCAGAAACTTCTCTACCACTGTTTCCTTCTTCTGGACCTTTCTTCAAATCCCAAAACCCACATCAGCCTGATCATCATCCTTTCTATTCCTGCACCAGGATTACTTCCAAATACGTGGTTGAACAAATGAGAGCGGGACTCTCCAATTTTCCTTTGCTCATTGCTAGTCAAGTTTTTCCCATTCAGTGTACATATTCTAAACAGTCTTTCTTTCCATCAGTCACCTTCATCTGGAACATTCTAGCAACCCCTCAAATCCAGTTGGTCCAAAATTAAACTCAGTGTCTTTCCCTCCTATATTCCCCATCTCAGTGAATATTATGAGTTCCCAGAATCCAAAATTAATTACCTAAGGGTTATCCCAATTCTCCCTTATTCCTTACTCTCCAAACTCATCATATTACCATATGCTCTCAAAACCATCTTCTCTGCATCCCCACTGCCTTCATCCTTCTCACCTCGACCATTGCTCCAACCTTGTAATTGACCACCTTGTTTCATTTCAACCTGATTATGTTGCCCTCTGCTTTTTACTTAGGATTAATTACAAACTCTTTAAATTAGCACAGAAGGCTAATCATAATCCAGCCCCTGTCTGGAGCTGACAATAGATTTCTTAAAGACTGTAATCATGCCTTTTTAATTTCTGCATTTAGTTAGCACTATGTCTTTCATTTTAGCACTTAGCATAGAGTACCAGACATAATAACCGGGCTATTTTAAATAAAATAATGGGTCAATATTTGTGTCATTGTCCAAGATCATAAATAGATATTACATTCATAGTAAGAACAGAAATATCACTAGTCTCTGTTTTCTAAACAACAAATTTTTTTTTGTTCTGGTGGGATAAAATATCTGTTTCTGTAGTTAGCAGTACTTTATACCCCTCAGTGGTAATTGAGACCCTACTGTACCTCACAGACCTCTATCATAATCTTACTTAACTTTATAAAAAATTTGATAATGCCTGGCGCCAGATAATGATGGTATATGCCTAGGGTCTAGATGAAAGTAAAGGATTACTCACTCAAAAGTAGAAGTTACATTAGTAAACTTAATATAGAACAAACCCTATTATGTTTAAGATAACAAATAGCCCAAAGCAATACCTAGAGATGTTAGACATTAATTATTTTTAAAATCACCCAATTATACATAATTTTATGCTAATCTAAATGATGCCATTTTTCTTTTGGCATCTATAACTCAAATAGGAATGCCCCAATAATTGTATATAAAAGCCCAAGGAAACCACCAGTGCATGATATTCTGTTCCCCTGGGACGTTGCAGTTACACATACAAAAGGTGAACATTTCTCAAAACACCATGTCTCTCCGATTTTCTAATGGATCCAGGCATGTTTGCTTAAGGTCTGGAGCTGGCTCTGTCAGACCACCCAACGGAGGTGCAGGCTTTGCAGGCAGCAATGCATGTGGCAGCTCTGTTGCTGGAAGTGAATTTTCCTGTGCCTTGGGAGGAGGCTTGGGCAGTGGTCCTGGTGGGAGCCATGCTGGTGGTGCCTTTGGAAATGCTGCTTGTGTTAGCTTTGCTGGAAGTGAGGGGGGACTTCTCTCTGGAAATGAGAAGGTGACCATGCAAAACCTTAATGACCGCTTGGCATCCTACCTGGATAACGTGCGAGCTCTGGAGGAGGCAAATGCTGAATTAGAGAGAAAAATCAAGGGCTGGTACGAAAAATATGGACCTGGATCTTGCCGTGGACTTGATCATGACTATAGCAGATATCACCTAACAATTGAGGATCTTAAGAATAAGGTGAGAAATTACAGATTTGGAACTATTCCAAGTATTTAAAACTAAGAAATACCTAGCAAAAGATACACAATAAGAAATGCTTCGTGACTGTTATCTGTAATTTGTATTTATTTATTTATTTAGATAAGTAATTCTTCCTATTATTCAAAAATGGGCCCTTCATGAATTTTAATGTAGTTAGAGTGTTATTAGTTCCATTGTTTATGTTGAAGTACATCCATAGACATATGACCAAAAAAGTATTGTAGTTCTAAAGTCAGGTGAGTGTATGAGAATAAATAAAACCATGATTTAATTTTTAAAAGTTAAATTTTAAACATTTTGATTATCACAAAAGGAAGTGAGATCTTATTCACAAACCTGAGTAATATTTTTCATTTCCTAAAATAACGACTTACATAAAAGCATATTTATTTGTTGTGTTCTCTGCTTTGGTTTATTCTAGATTATCTCCTCCACTACTGCTAATGCTAATGTCATTCTGCAGATTGATAATGCCAGACTGGCTGCTGATGATTTCAGGCTAAAGTAAGTGGCAAGAAACAATCATGCTCTACAAAAAAATTTCTATCTATTTAATTTGTTAAACAAAATTTCAATTTCATCCCAAGTAGAATGAACTATCACCTAAAAGATTAAAGGAAGCAAATAATTTATATTATAACAATCAACCACCCTCACAGCTTTTACACACTTATTATAACCCTGGGACAAAATATTGATGTATTTCTCTGCCTGCCTAGAATACTGCCAACCACAAAGCAGATGCTCAGTAAATCCTTGGTCAACTAAGGAAAACTATTAGCTAAAATAACATTCCAAAATGGTGTATTTTTATTTAATTGGGTCATGTCATTGGAATTTGTGTGATTAAATAACTGCTAATTATCCTGTATAGAATTAGGTGGGAGTAATGGAAGAGGGCTTTCTTTGTATATTTTTACACTATTTAGAGTCCTAATTCAATTTCTGATTTTCAGTTTAAAGCAATTGGGATTGAATTTTTCTGTTTCTTGAGGTAGTCTTACTGGCACTGAAATTCACTTAAATGCCCCCCAAGGTATGAAAATGAGCTCACACTTCACCAAAATGTAGAGGCCGACATCAACGGATTACGGCGAGTCCTGGACGAGCTGACACTCTGCAAGACTGACCAGGAGCTGCAATATGAGTCCCTGAGTGAGGAGATGACGTATCTCAAGAAGAACCATGAAGAGGTAGGAGAGGCTTTACTTATAGTCCAATCACAATTCTGTAAATTTTAAATACTGGGTGGGGGTCTGGAGTTAAAATTACAATAGTAATTTATGTTCATTATAATTTATTCATGCCAAGGGATATAAAGATAATTTCATTTTTTCCACTCTGCCCTTATGCTCCCATCCCCCAAGGTAATAAATACTAACAATTTGATCTGTACCCTTCCATTTTTCCAGGCTGATACAAGACTCTATCCATTTAAAAATAATACATTGCTTTTGCATCTATACAACCATCTTACTTTCCACTACCTTATTTCCTTAGTTCATAGAGGCCTCTCTTGAGGTCAATCATCTAACAAAAGACCTCTCAAACCAGGAAAAGATATCAGTGTTTTTCTCCACTGAATGAATCTGGATTTACCTTAATGTTGAACCCTGTACGATAATAAACTCACTGTTTCACATATAATATCAAGAAGCTTTGATCCATTGAAAATTAATAAATCAATAAAAGATTGTTCCCTAAGTAACTGCAAAAGTCTCCAAAGCAATGGATGACAAATTTTCAGAAAATGGCTATGAAGGAGTGCCCCATTAGTTGCTTGAAAAGGCTGAAACACCACATCTACTTGTTCCAAATGAGAAAATTATTGGAAAGGGAAAGAGAAGGAAAACTAGAAAGGAAAAAAAAATGAAGAAGAAACAAGGAGAGGGAAGAGTCCCAGAGCAGAGCACTGGAAGTCAGACCACCAGCAAGTGTCAGCAGGAGAGTGAAAGGTACACCAAGCATTGTAGAGCATGACAGCAAGAAAAGAAAGTCCCAGGGAAGGGGAAGAGAAGAAATGGCAGCCACCGCAGCCAAGCCAGCTGAGGGCATTCGGAGTAGGGTAGGGATCACAGCAGGATGCATTGTCCTCTGCAATGACACACCAGCTGAAAGAGGGCACCTTTTGCTTGCACTGAGGGTAGAGGGGAAAAGTCGCTCATTACTACTCAGGAATCAGAATGAAAAAAAAAAAAAGCCAGTCACATCTCAACATCACCTAAGAGTATCATATTTACCATACCCTCTGTGACCATGAGAACTTAGGAGAACTTCAAGCAATTTTATTTTCAAACTGTTATAGCAACAAGAGTTTTCCTTCACATGGAATCTTATACAAAATCCCAAAATATAAATATAAAATACAGAAATAAATTAATCGTGATTTCCCTAGGCAATACATCTTTTGCTCTTGGTGGACACTGGAAAGTCACTGATCTAGGGTCATAAAAAGATAGTTTAAGAAGGAGAGATACTAATCCCTGAAAAGCAGTTACATTGAAAAAGATTAGCTACCTAAAGGACTAAAATTCAGATCATCAGTATGCTTATTCATGCAGAAATCCATTCTCGGACTAGATCGGGCAGATGAGAGATTTGACCTGGGACATATCCTAGCACAGAAAGTACAGTGTAGCTGCTAAGAGGAGACACTTGGGAGCCGAGGACCATGTTCAAATCCTGGAGCCTGCAAATCCTAGCCCTTTCCCGTACTAGGTAAATTGGGTGCGACAATTAACCTCTCTGTGCCTCAGTTTCCTAATCTGCAAAATAAGTCTAATAATAGTACCTACCACATAGAGATGTTAAAAGGCTTGAATGAGTTAATACATGTTACATGCCCAGAAGAGTGCCTGGCATATAATAATTACTCAATAAATGATAGCAGTCATCCCTAAGACGAATGCCTGGAAGGGCCAGGATTTCAGTATATTTTTTCACTGTTCCATTCCCATCAACCTGACATTTAGTCAATAACTATATGTTGAGTAACTCTCTGGCCTTTAAATCCCTTTCTCATTTTAAAGAATAAATAACTTCTCTTGGAGTGCTATGACTGTTTTTGGTAGTGGTGGTGATTTTAATCAACAGGTCCCGAATTTTTTTTTTTTTTTTTTTTTTTGAGGTAAGAGTCTTGCTCTGTCGCCCAGGCTAGACTGCAGTGGCCCGATCTTAGCTCACTGCAACTTCCACCTCCGGGATTCAAGCAATTTTCCTGCCTCAGCCTCTGGAGTAGCTGGGATTATAGGCATGCACCATCACGCCTGACTAATTTTTGTATTTTTAGTAGAGACAGGTTTTCACCATGTTGGCCAGGCTGGTCTTGAACTCTTGGCCTCACAAGATCCACCCGCCTCAGCTTCCCAAAGTGCTGGGACTACAGGAGTGAGCCACCGCGCCCGGCCAACAGGTCACTAATTAAATAGATGATTGGTATAAATACAGATCGAATATGTCAATTAAAAAATTGTGTGCCATAAATTATACACTCAACCACAAACTGAGACTTAAAGTAACACCTTTGAAAACTTCTCAGACTGAGTGAGAACCTGCAATGCCCTTAAAGCCACATTCGTGCTTCCCTCCAGGAGATGAAGGCGCTGCAGTGCGCGGCTGGAGGCAACGTGAACGTGGAGATGAACGCGGCCCCCGGGGTGGACCTCACCGTTCTGCTGAACAACATGCGAGCCGAGTACGAAGCCCTTGCAGAGCAGAACCGCAGGGACGCGGAGGCCTGGTTCAACGAGAAGGTGAGGTGAGCCCCGTCCCCCTGCCCACGCCTCCGGGGCGGGTGGGGACTCTGAGTGACCCTTTTGCCCGGCCCTGCAGAGCGCCTCGCTGCAGCAGCAGATCTTCCACGACGCAGGCGCAGCCACCTCTGCCCGGAGCCAGCTGACCGAGATGAGGCGCACCCTGCAGACCCTGGAGATCCAGCTGCAGTCCCAGCTGGCCACGGTAGGTGACAGCGAAGGTCAGCCTGGATCCTGTGATTCTAGAAAGTCTCTGAGAAGCCCTTCCCCTTTTTTCCTATTATACCTTTGCCGGCAAATACTTAGCAAAGAGAGTGGAGGAGAGCAGGGAAAACAGACCCGTAGACACTCAAAAGAGAGGTTTTTTTTCCTCCTTGACATCACTGGGGGTTTCCTTCCTGGCTTCTGCTCAGTGCTCATTTCATGAAAATAGACATTTCACGTAAGCCCTTTCTTAGGGTAATTCAGCTCAGGCCCGCAGAGCAAACAGCAGCAGTAACGCTCCACCTGAAAATTAGCCACAGGTCTGTGATCAGGGGTGTGGGGCTAGTGTCACACAGGGCGGGGAGCTAGCATCACACCAGCATCTCCTAACACTGATGAAGACATATTAGAAGTCACATATGGTTTCACCAGGCAGAGGAAGCGAGGGTACACACCACACCTGAATGCCACATGGGCACTGTCAGAGTACCCTCACTGGCGTCTTGCTACCTGTTGCCTTACTCTCCCCATTTCCATCTTGATCTGCTTCCACTTAGGTATTCCTGGAGAGCCCAGCACCCTCCATGTAACACACCTGTTTGCCTAAATCAGTAGCTCTAAATCAGTCTTAGGTTCTCAGCCCCATTGGACCCAATGGCTGCCTGTTATGATAAACATTGTATAACTGCCTCTTTGCAATGCTAGAATGAAGTTACTAGGTAATATATTTAGAGATATACACAATTATTTTTTAAAGTATAATGCCATAAATGCAATAAAAAGAAAAGTAAGATAAAATGATTTACTAGGTAAATACTTGGGCCCAACTACCCTAGAAAAATGTAATGAAGCCTTGCATCTTCTCATAATAAATCTCTCATTTTCAACCACATAAGAATAGAAGTTCCTCCACACAAGAAAAGGAAAATGAAAGAGCGGAAGTTAGGGTGGACACTTGGATAATAACTAATATCAAAAGAAGTAATAATTGCCCAGACATATTTATCTATAATAAGGGAAAGAGGAAAATTACCTTAATTAAAGTAGGGATCAGGTGCCAAGACAAATTACAGACTGTGGAAGTAGAAGAGAGGAAGTATGATATTTGTCAGAATAGTGTCGAAATAATGACCTGTACTGTGTTATGAGATATAGCTCTTGTCTTGAAATCCCACATCTGTTAAGGCACTCATTCAATCTCAGGTACCTTAATAAAAGATCTTTGATAGAGGCCAGAAAATCCAAAATGGATTTGAAAAAAAAAAAAAAGCAGTAGAATAAAAGGCCTTGGAACACTGGTGGGGACAGTAGCAGAGTAAGGCTAAAACAACAGGTAACCCAGAAATAAATATATAATTTCAAAATATAAGTTTTCCCATATTGATTTTTTATTCTGCTACCCTTAAAAAGGTTCTTTAATAATATCATTTGGTTTTAATGGAAATATAACCTAAATATCACCAACATCCAGTGGATCATCAAAAGTCTTGTTGGAAAAGGGCCATTTATCCCATGTCCGGATCCCACGTTCATCATGCCTGGCCCTCACTTCGTAAATGCCAGCCTCTTTTCTTTCACATTTGATTGCGACAAGCCTCACAAATTTCCACAATTGCATAGGGAGCAATACTGCTGCTTACTGAGAAACACTGTTCTACTAGTCCTCAGAGTGTTTTCATCCCTTGCCATGGCTTGATGTCCTCAGAAACACTCCCTGGAGTGCTCCTTGACAGAGACGGAGAGTAACTACTGTGCGCAGCTGGCGCAGATCCAGGCTCAGATCGGGGCCCTGGAGGAGCAGCTGCACCAGGTCAGAACCGAGACCGAGGGCCAGAAGCTCGAGTATGAGCATCTGCTTGACGTCAAGGTCCACCTGGAAAAAGAAATTGAGACCTACTGCCGCCTGATAGATGGAGATGGAAAGTAAGTAAAACCATTTGAAAATCCAGTTTTTACCTCTTTTAAGCTACAAATGTAGGCTTCCCATTAGCCTTCCATACTTCCAAGCATTTTCTTTTTCATTCCCACTGCAGAAAGGCATGTCCATCTCTTGCCTTTTTTGGAAGAGAGTCATCTCTTCCAAATCTGGTACATCACAGTGTTCTCCTCTGCCTTAGATGACTCGAACCATTCCTGCAGCCGTTCCCATCTGTTGTCCATGTTAATCACTGTGGGTTTCCAGATTCTCTCCACCTCCCACAAGCAGGCTTTATCCTTAAGTGCTTACTTAATATCACTGCTGCCCTGAAATAAATGTGCTCTGTACAAACTATTGGGATCCATATGTATGTATGTATGTCCTTCGGTTTTAAATTCTTGGGTGCAAAAAAATCAAATGGAAACAAGATTTATGTTATTCTCTCTTTAGATAACATTTAATTACTTCCAGCTCCTGCACATAAAAATCTTAAGAGTTTCCTCTATAGAAAAGACAGATCAGTTTTTGGCATACAAAGTTCACTTGAGTTCATTGAGTCAATGAATATTTCTTAAGTGATGGTAAGCAGAAATATAAAAGAATAAACTACATTTATTTTACAGTTCCTGCTCCAAATCAAAGGGCTTTGGATCAGGAAGCTCTGGGAATTCATCTAAAGGTAGTAAAATCTAGTTCTATTTCTTGTTTCTTTCTTTCTTTTTTAGGCAGAGTCTCACTCTGTTGCCCAGGCTGGAGTACAATGGCGCAATCTCAGCTCACTGCAAACTCTACCTCCTGGGTTCAAGTGATTCTCCTGCTTCAGCCTCCCAAGTAACTGGGATTATAGGCCACCACACCTGGCTAGTTTTTGTGTTTTTAATAGAGACGGAGTTTCACCTTGTTGGCCAGGCTGGTCTCAAACTCCTAACCTCAGGTGATCTGCCCACCTTGGCCTCCCAAAGTGCTGGGATTATGGGTGTGAGACACCACTCTGACCCTCTAGTTCTATCGGAGTAATACTTTTACATTAATGGCAGTCATATACTATGACAGTAGTCAATATTTAAGTAATTTTAGGTAAAATGTTCTGAACAGGAACTATTAAGTGGCTAAAACTATCCCAAACTATTATTATAAATATACACTTACTCCCTCAACCAAAAATGTGCATAATATACTATATTGAACTCACAGTGGAATTGTCATGTAACCTTTTTGGTTGAATACATATGTTCATATGTTTTATTTCTAGATTTATCCAAAACCACACTGGTAAAGACAGTGGTTGAAGAGATAGATAAGCGTGGTAAAGTTCTTTCATCAAGGATTCACTCCATTGAAGAAAAGACATCTAAAATTACCAATGGCAAGACAGAAAAAAGGGTTCCTTTCTAGCTGTCATTTTAGAGAAAAGAATAATTTGGGAAAGGATCTTGTACAACTGCATTATTCTAAATATCAGGGAGATATAAACACTTTTTACTTTTAAAGATAAGTTACTTAGCAAAAAATATCTGTTTTCTTACTTTTACAGGATGTTGGCTGTTTGTTTCAAATAAATAAAAAAGTTGATATGCACCCATTTCCATTCAGTGATGACTAATAAATAATTACTTGTGATTTTTTTCTATGTCTAATTCATAGGGAAACATTTGTGGAATATGTTTTAATTGCCTTTCATTGTTGTTTTAAATAATAGTCAATACCACCACATGGCATTTGAATATTAAACATTCACTAGGCATAATCTTTAAATCACACCATGTATACGTGGGCAAATAATCAAAAAATTCAGAAATTCTCCTGTGACTGAAAAGTCTCACCACTAGACGGCGCATTCCTGGTATTTTACCAAGAGCCTCTCTCAAACTCTTCTGACCACATTACACAGGATACCATTCCTCGTTTAAACAGGATAATCTCCGGAAAAATCCACAGTGATATGGCTTGTGACACTTTTCCTAGAACAGGAGTCAGGAGTTTTTTTTGTGAAGACCCAGATAGTAAATATTTTAGCCATGGCAGGCCACAAGGTCTCTGTTTCAACTACAAACCTCAGCCATAGACAATAGATGAACAAGTGAACATGATTGTGTTCTAATAAAACTTTATTTATGAAGGCTGAAATTTGAATTGTAAATATATTTACCTGTCATGGAATATTATTCTTCTTTTAACTTTTTTCAACCATTTAAAAATGTAAAACCATTCCTAGCTCCCTGTCTATACAAAAACACATGGCCGGCCAAATTTAACTCACCAACACCTGTTCTTCAACTTGAAACCTCATGAGGTTGAACATTATGGTTCTTGTGATTATGATTATTTCTACCTTTCTGGATCAAAATGTACAGTAGGAATTCCCAACAAATATTAAACTGCCTAAAAGGAAAGCAGCTCCTTTATTTCTCTGGTATATGGCCTGATTCCAGGGAAAAACTCCAGTGAGAGAAGGAATGCTATCTCATTACCCTCCAGTCACATGGGATTCAGAAAAGTGGTGAAGAATGGGATATTTACAAAATCTTCAGCCACCAGCCATCAAATGAAGCAAATACTAGAAATTCACAGGGAAATAATTTCCAAATGTACAGTATACAGGGCCAGCTACATAGTTTGCAGGACCCAGTGCCAAATAAAAACATGGGGTTCCTTGTTCAACAATCTGGAAAAAGGTATCACCTAAAAGCACTGAAATATCAAGCTGTTTCCTTGCATCTGCATTTATGTTTTCAACTTGTCCTGGATTTTGTTATTTTGATGTTGGGTTTTCTTTAGGGTTTTGGGTGGTTTTTTTTAGGTTTGTTTTGTTGTTGTTTTCTTTATTTCAAATGTTCCATTTGAGGTCAAGAGTTCAAGAACAGCCTGGCCAACATGGTGAGACCCCCTCTCCACTAAAAATACAAAAATAGCTGGGCATGGTAGTGCACACCTGTAATCCCAGCTACTCTGGAGGCTGAAGCAGAAGAATCACTTGAGCCTGGGAGGCAGAGTTTGCAGTGAGCCAAGATCTTGCCACTCTACTCTACCCTGGGCAACAGAGTGAGACTCCATCTCAAAAAATAAAAATAAAAAAAAGAATACAGTATAATTCCAAATAGCTTTATGAACTTCACAGTGCTCACTTTTCTCTTGTTTTTATCTAGGATTCAAAAATATGTTGGCATGATTTCTGAAATTTCCTATCTCTTTTTTCCTCCCCCACTCGTATCTAGACCTTTTGTTTCCTTCCTCTCTGTGACCCGCTCTGGACCAATTTCGATCCTTCCCCCAGCAGTTTCTCCTCGTCATGGGTTGCTCTCCCAGGAGGGAACCATGGCTGGTCAGTTTTGAGAATTCACAGGATCTAGGCTGTTCCATTCCCTTCTGAATTCATGGAGGACCCTTAGTTTAGGGTTAGTTAAAGTTAGAATGGTTTTCTAACTAGTTTAACCCTGTTTCCTACATGTCTTTATCTCTCATGCCTCTTTCTTATGCAATTGAAACTACCAAGCAATCATTTTCATTTATGCTCCTGAAGACCTCACTCTCAGAATCTCCCATCCTCCTATTCAATATCGGCTGTTTTTTGTTTTTGTTTTTCTGAGATGGAATCTCATTCTGTCACCCAGGCTGGAGTGCAGTGGCGCAATCTCAGCTCACTGCAACCTCCACCTCCCAAGTTCAAGCAATTCTCCTGCCTCAGCCTCCTGAGTAGCTGGGATTACAGGTGAGTGCCACCACGCCTATCTAATTTTTGTATTTTTAGTAGAGACGGGATTTCACCCTGTTGGCCAGGGTGGTCTCGGTCTCTTGACCTCATGATCTGCCCGCCTTGCCCTCCCAAAGTGCTGGAATGACAGGCGTGAGTCACCGCACCTGACCGGCTTCTGTTTTTCAAGCCCGCTACCCAGCCGTCGTCGGAATATTCACTCAGTGCACTCACATTGGAACTCCATTTCCAGGATGCTACGTTTTCTTTTTCATGTTTTTCTCTCTAGTGGCTTCCCAACAAAATGTGCAAGGGAGATACATGTTTTGAGACCTTTCATGTCTGAAAAGATTTTTATTCCCCTCACTTGTGGTGGTTATAGTAGAAAATTTTGGCTCTCGACGTAAGTCACAATTAGAAAAAAACTTAGAAATGAGGAGATAAACCTTAGGAAAGGATTAGAATAAAAGGTTGAATATCATTTGGGGTTCACTTTTCTTTTTAAGAGATGGAGTTTCACTCTGTCAACCAGGCTGGAGTGCAGTGGTGTGATCACAGCTTACTGCAAACTCTGCCTCCTGGGTTCAAGAGATTCTCCTGCCTCAGCCTCCCAAGTAGCTGGGATTACAGGCACCACCTTGAGGTCAGGCATTTGAGACCAGCCTAGCCAATGTGGCAAAACCTTGTCTCTACTAAAAATACAAAAATTAGCCAGACGTGGTGGCACAGGGCTATAATCCCAGCTACTTGGGAGGCTGAGACAGGAGAATCGCTTGAACCCAGAAGGCAGAGGTTGCAGTCAGTGAGCTGAGATCGTGCCACTGAACTCCAGCCTGGGTGTCAGAGTAAGACTCAATATCAAAAAAAAAAAAAAAAAAAAAAAAAGAAGTGTTTACCTTAATTTAATGCTGACCTACCAAGAAGGATATATGAGTTTGAATTTAGAGAATAAAACAGAGTGGGGAGGTGAAGGTAAAGGTTTCTTTTTATCAAAGTGCTGATAGTTATTTAAAGAACACTATTGGACCATTTATTTTAATAGCTCTTCATTTCCTGTTTTGGTTTGTAATACCTGTGAGACTTAGAAAATAAGTGCTATTCTAGAAAAGTTTCATTTGGTAAACATTGATCCATTTGCTTTCATTCTGATTAGAGCTGAAAGAAACTTTTCTCCCTCCCTATTTTCATTCCCTGTCATCTCAGTTGGACGTCCTGAGCTGATCCATGGCTTTCGTTCACAAAGTGCTTTCAGCATAAGCACCACATGATCCTTGGGTGCCCCACTTTCTTATTTCAGCAAAGGGCAAAAAAACGAAAGTTTGTGTTGCTTCCTCTTGCATGGAAAACAAACAAAAAGCCTATTTTAGGAAAGGAGAAAATCTAAGCCTTTCAAGGGACCAGTATAACTCTCGGGTAAACGGCTCTTACCAGTTTTCTGATAGACCTCACTTGAAGTCATGGGCTTACCGCTTGACCTTGAGCAAGTGACCTCATCTTATCAGACCAGTTTCTCCATCAGTAAAATGAAATTAACAATAGTACTATATTCAGAATATCGTTGTGAAGATTCAATATAAGAGTGTTTGATAAACAGAAGATCTAGGAAAAGTCTTATTAACTTACTTCCTATGGATTCAGCCAACATGTGGTACTAGGGAAAAAATACCACTGGGAGGTATATATACTTCCTCAGACCAATATTATATTTTCTTAATGCATCAAAATAGAGTCCTCTCTGTGTGTTAGGGGTGGGAGTGAGTGAAGGATCTAGATAAAATATCAATGACTTGATAATCATTGAAAAAGAGATAGGGCACGTAAGAGTCTATCACATTATTATTTCATTTTTTGATGTTTGAAATGTTCTATAATCAAAATATTGAAACAAACAGAAAGAAAGTAAAATTCTTGGGATGTTGGCCCCCAGGACTTTGGGAGAGGCAGGAACTTCACATAAACTTGGTTTTTCTTGTACATATACATTCCTTGTATTTTTGTCTAGAAATAACTTATCCTCATTCTTGCCTGTATTTCTGCCAGAACCTGTTGCTGGGTATGTGCTTTTTAAGCATCTCTAAGAATATACTTGGCAGTAATATTTCCTCTTAGAGAAGTGGGAGGCAGAGGGCATAAGAGGAATCTTGATTCTCCAAGGAAAAAATTGTCTCCTTGGTTATTAACATGAGAGCTGCCCCAGGCTGCCAGGAGATTACACATCACATCTCTGTTTTTTGGGAGCCTGGAGGGAAAGGAAGCCAGGGAAACAAACTCACTGAGAATGAAGTGTGGCATCCCAGGAAGCTATCTGGAGATATCCTCGTAGAAAAGGCTGTGTTGAAAAGAATATGGCAGCAGCTTCTGTTCTCTTTCTGGAATTGGCTTCCAACCTTCATCATTTAATCTCCTTTAGCCCAAAGTACACCATAGGCTGAGAACCCCAAAGGCCTTGTTTTGACATGAGCACGAATCAGTGTTATGGTATAGTTTCTGCATAATGGGATGCTTTCATGTCAATCAACCACCGATTAAGACTTCTATGACTATGAAAAATCCAATATGTCTACATTTGTGTGGTTCATAGTTTGCTTGATGTCTGTTTTCACTGAGAGAAATTATGACAATTTTTTTACCCCACCTTCTTTAAAGGATTTGGACAAAAACTTAAGACATACAAAAATGAGGCTGAACATGTCTTGGTCCCAGCAAGTAATGATGTGTTAATTATCTACTTCTTCATAACAACTACCACAAAACTAGCAACTTAACCAACATCTGTCACTTTCTCACAGGGGCTACGATCATCACTGGACCACCTCAGGGAGGTTTCCCTTCCAAGCTTTCACATGGTGGTTGTTAAGGTTGAGTTCCTCATAAGCTGTTAGACTGAGAACCTCAGTTTTTCACTGGCAGCCTACCCAGATTGCTATAATAATAAGACGGGTGATTGCTTTCATTAATGATTTTTTTTTGCCTTTTCTTCTTGATAGGGTGAAAACCACAAGTTTATTGTAAAATTAAACTTACAATCTTTCTATTTGAAAAATCTGCACACCCCAAATTCAATATGTCTCAGTGCTACACTGATATGAATTACCTGGCCAACCCTCTATCGATCCATCAGATCTCAAAAGTTCCATCTCCCAGCAATCCCATTATTGGGTATACACAGAAAGGATTATAAAACATTCTATTATAAAGACACATGGAAACGTATGTTTATTGCAGCACTATTCACAATAGCAAAGACTTGGAACCAACCCAAATATCCATCAAAGATAGACTGGATAAGGAAAATGTTGCACATATACACCATGGAATACGATGCAGCCATAAAAAAGGATGAGTTCATATCCTTTGCAGGGACATGGATGAAGCTGGAAACCATCATTCTCAGCAGACTGACACAGGAACAGAAAACCAAACACTGCATGTTCTCACTCATAAGTGGGTGTTGAACAATGAGAACACATGGCCACAGAGAAGGGAACATCACACAATGGGGCCTGACAGGGGGTGGGGGGATTGGGGAGGCATAACATTAGGAGAAATACCTAATGTAGATGATGGAGGAATGGTTGCAGCAAACCACCAAAGGCATGGGTATACTTATATAAGAAACCTGCACAATCTGCACATATACCCCAAAACTTAAAGTATAATTAAAACAAAGGGAAAAAAAAGTGCCATCTCATAAAGTGAGTTAGGGATGAGTCCCTCCTTTTCAATTGTTTGGAATAGTTTCAGAATGAATGGTATCACTGCCATCCTGATACCAAAAGTGGGTAGAGACACAACAAAAAAGAAAATTTTAGGCCAATATCCCTGATGAACATCAATGCAAAAATCCTCAATAAAATACTGACAAACTGAATCCAGCAGTACATAAAAAAAATCATCTACCATAATCAAGTTGGCTTCATCCCAGGGATGCAAGGTTGGTTCAACATATGCAAATCAATAAATGTAATCCATCACATAAACAAAACCAAACACAGAAACCACATGATTATCTCAATAGATGCCGAAAAGGCTTTTAATAAAATTCAGCATCCCTGCATGTTAAAAACTCTCAATAAACTTGGTATTAATGGAACATATCTCAAAATAATAAGAGCTATTTATGACAAACTCACAGCCAATATCATACTGAATGGAAAATTAGGAAGCATTCCCTTTGAAAACCAATACAAGATAAGGATGCCCTATCTCACCATTCCTATTCAGCATAGTATTGGAAGTTCTGGCCAGGGCAATCAGGCAAGAGAAAGGGTATTCAATAGGAAGAGAGGAAGTCAAATTGTCTCTGTTTGCAGATGACTTGATTTTATATTTAGAAAACCCCATCATCTCAGATCAGAAACTCCTTAGGCTGATAGGCAACTTCAGGATAGTCTTAGGATACAAAATCAATGTGCAAAAATTATAAGCATTCATTTACACCAACAATAGACAAGTCCAGAGCCAAATCACGAATAAACTCCCATTCACAATTGCTACAAAGGGAATAAAATATCTAGGAATACAGTTAACAAGGGATGTGAATGACCTCTTCAAGGAGAACTACAAAGCACTGCTCAAGGAAATTAGAGAGGACAGAAATAAATGGAAAAGCATTCCATCCTCATGGATGTGAAGAATCAGTATCATGAAAACAGCCATACCGCCCAAAGTAATTTATAGATGTAATGTTGATTCCATTAAATTACCACTAACATTCTTCACAGAATAGAATAAAACTACTTTAAATGTCATATGGAATCAAAGAAAACCCCATATAGCTAAGACAATTGTAAGCAAAAAGAACAATGCTAGAGACACCAGCCACTTGGCTTCAAACTATACTACAAGGCTACATTAACAAAAACAGCATGGTACTAGTACAAAAACAGACATATAGACAAATGGAACAGGATGGAGAACTGAAAAACAGGACCTCACATCTACAACCATCTGATCTTTGACAAACCTGACAAAGATAAGCAATGGGGAAAGACTGCCTATTAAGTGGCGCTGAGAAAATTGCCTAGTCATTTGAAGAAAATTGAAAATGGACCCCTTCCTTACACTTTATACAAAAATTTACTCAAGATGGATAAAGATTTGATTATAAAACCCCAAACCATAAAAACCTTAGAAGAAAACCTAGGCAGTACCATTCAGGACATATGTAGGGGCAAAGACTTTATGATGAAAATGCCAAAAGCAATTGCAACAAAGCAAAAACTGACAAATGGTACCTAATTAAACTAAAGAGGTTCTGCACAGCAAAAGAAACTATCATGACAGTGAACAGAAAACCTACAAAATGGGAGAAAATTGTTGAAATATACCCATCTGACAAAGGTCTGATATCCAGCATTTACAAGGAACTTAAATTTACAGGAATAAAACAACCACATCAAAAAGTGGGCGAAGGATATGAATAGAGAATTCTCAAAAGAAGACATTTATGTGGACAACAAACATGAAGAAAAGGTCAACATCACTGATTGTTACAGAAATGCAAGTCAAAACCACATTGAGAAACCATCTCATACCAGTCAGAATGGCAATTATTAAAAAGTCAAGGACCAATACATGCTGGTGAGGCTGTGGAGAAATAGGAACGCTTTTACACCATTGGTGGGAATGTAAATTAGTTCTACCATTGTGGAAGACAGTGTGGCAATTCCTCAAGGATCTAGAACCAGAAATACCATTTGACTTGGAATTCCATTATTGGGTATACTCCCAAACGAATATAAATCATTCTACTGTAAAGACACAAGCACATGTATGTTTACTGCAATACTATTTACAAAAGCAAAGTCATGGAACCAACCCAAATGCCCATCAATGATAGACTAGTTAAAGAAAATGTGGTACATATACACCATGTAATACTAGGTAGCCATAAAAAAAATGAGATCATGTCCCTGCAAAGCTGGAAGCCATCCTCAGCAAACTAACACAAGAACAGAAAACCAAATGCCACATACTCTCACTCATAAGTGGGAGTTGAACAATAAGAACACATGGAAACAGGGAGGGGAACAACACACGCCAGTGCCTGTTGGGAGGTTGGGGGTGAGGGGAGGAAACTTAGAGGATGGGTCACTAGGTGTAGCAAACCACCATGGCATACATATGTAACAAACCTGCGTGTGCTGCACATGTATCCCAGAACTTAAAATAAAAATTTAGAAAAATTTCAAAAAAGATCCTTCTCATGTGGAGATATTTTTGCTTCCCTAAACCAGGTTAGTGTCCCTGAGGCTCAATCTCATTTTACCTTTACCTCAACAAGACCCTGATGCACTATCATTGATCATGATTTAACGTATGTATCTCCGCAAAATTGCAAGCTTAATGTCAAGAGGAACCATGTCTGTTTTTCTTTCTCTTGTATTTTCATGTTGAAGTTAAGTATGAACATACAGTAAACATTTAAAAAAATTGCTTGATAAATTAGTACATATTGAGCACTTCCTATGTTCTAGGTAAGTAGAGAAGGCTTAAGTTCCTTTCTGACTGTTATTGTCTATGGGGGAAAATCTTGTTATGTTTGTACCACTTTGATGAGCTTGAGAAGAATTTGCACATCCAAATGATGAAAAATATACATTGCCAAAAACGTACGCTCTACTCAAAAGAACTACAAAAGAAGTTACAATCTCCAGTATTTCTTTCCTAAACTCAGCACCACTGGTAGTCTGGTTCATGGACCTGTCTTCTGTACTGTTGAACAAATATCACTTCTTAAGCCCCAGGAGCTGCTGAGTCTGGATAGCAGTAGGAAGCACTGGGCCTCTATCTGGCTAGAGTTGAGAAGGAACAAGTTAAATGGGGGTTTTATAGTCTTGTTGGGACTCATCTTGACTATCTGTGGAAGTGTCCCTGTTAAAGAAGAGGGTGCCTTGGGAAGAAGACTAGTCTCCTTGGGCTTCCTTGATCCTGGTTTATGATCCATAGTGAGAACATCAACCTGGTATTTTATTTTAGAAGCAAAAGAGGTGAAGCCTCTGGGTGGCAGAATGACACGGCTAATATCTTCTCTTCCCAGTACTTCCTGTTTATGTGTGTTTATGAAAACAAGCATCAAACATGAAATCGGAGGATGTGAGTTTTAATCTTCCTGCTGTTCTCTAACTGGGTGACTTAGATAAAGTCGCCTTTTCCTTCTGAATCTCAGATTTTTCATCTCCCAGATAAAAGACTTGGGCTGGACAATTGTACATTCTCTTGTAGTTCAGGTGGTGTAATTTCCTTTAATCCATGACAATATGATTCCTGCTGTCCCCAGCACCACCTCATCGTAATGTACCCTTCTGAATACTTTCCAGTATTTGGCAATCGCATTCCAACCAGAGCACATCAAAGCAGAAAAATCTAGCACAGAAGGGCCTGTCCATATATATCACCTGACCCCCAGGAAACCTCTGGTAGCTTTTTTTTTTTTTTTTTTTTTTTGAGATGGAGTTTCACTCTTTTTGCCCAGGCTGGAGTGCAATGGCATGGTCTTGGCTCACTGCAACTTCTGCCTCCCAGGTTCAAGCGATTCTCCTTCCTCAGCCTCCCAAGGAGCTGGGATTACAGGCACTCACCAGTGCACCTGGCTAATTTTTGTATTTTTAGTAGTGATGAGTTTCACCATGTTGGCCAGACTGGTCTCGAATTCCTGACCTCAGGTGATCCACCCATCCCTGCCTCCCAGCGTACTGGGATTACAGACATGAGCCATGAGCCACTGTGCTCAGCCTCTGGTAGCTTTTCTAGCACAAGGGGATGAGTTATCCACACTCTTTCCCTCGGTTCTATATTGGAAAACCAGCATTCACTTGTGTTGAGTCTCTGTTTCTCCAGAATCACATACTTTCTGTCCTGGAATCTAGAAATAATGGAACAGGGACAGCTCCACCTTCCATAAAGTAAATGCTCAGTAAATGCTTGTAGATGAATTTTAATAATACAGGAAGAGTGGTAGAGGAACATAATTCCAATCATTGTCTCTTTCCTCCTTGCCTCTGTGACAGCATTCCTCATCATGCTCTTATGATTTGAAGGAGGCCAGGTCTCCAGAGTTGTAGAATAACTTGCACCCGAATGCTTTGATAAGAGATTTAAGTTCTAGCAAACTAAAAATGAGTATATGGATATGTTCTACTGATTTTAAAAAAAAAAACAAACAGTAAGACTACTATGTAAGTTTTGTGTTTTCCAAATTGGCAACCTTAAGATACAAGGTTAAAGAATGCAGAGCTGAAATTTTCTCATATTTCCTTGTCTCCCTATTCTGTCTTTATTTCTCTCAGTTTTTAAAAAAGAATACAGACCTCAGCCTGTTACCTTTTCCTTATTTCCAAAATTTATCAAAGACTCATAGGAATGCTCAGGAAGGGATATCTGCATTTTACTGTAGAATCCTCCTTCCTCTGAATCTCTAAGCCTTTTTTCTTTACCTTTCTGAGAATGCATGAAGTCACAATGGCATGTCCTTGCACATGCCTTGTTGGAGAGGAGATCAAATCCAAGCCTTAGGGTTGAACCAACTCTCTCCAAAATGTATTTAATTGAGTTTTAGAAAAAGTGAGAACCTTGAATTGCATACTGTTTAGAGAAAATGCTGTCCTCATTTTTAAAGAAACAAAAAGGTCAATAAACACCAATGCTCTGAAATTTTTCAAAGAAGTGAAACAAGATGACAGGTTTATGTAAAGCACTTACTGCTGACTAAAGGCTTGGTGCTAGGATTCTGGTCTAGAAAGCCCCTATTCCTTAAGATCTTCTATCCTCCTAGAGGGGAATAGCAGGGCCTGAGTTTTGATGGTGTCCCTCAGAGCCATGCAGCATGTTCCAAGGCTGAGAGAAACATTGTCCTATTCTCTAGATGGCAGCTGCTTTCATGGAAAGAACACTGGATTGAATCTAACCAAACCAGCCACTCAACTTGCAAAAGTTGTGCAAAGGGAAACAAAAGTGCATGCTTATCTTGAGTGTTGAGTGTTGTGAGGATGAAGTGGCATGATGTGAATGTGCTTTTTAAATCACATGTGGGAAGATAAATGGGGGTGTTTTAATTTCTTTCAATTTATATGATTATCAGCACTGAGAACTATGTGTCAAGTATCGTTATTCACTACATATACCTAAACCCACCTACTCTTCAAGCAAACACTGGGAGACATGTATTATGACGCTAATGCTACAAAGAGGGGCAAGGAGGATTGAAGCCCAGAAAATTAAGTAACTTCCCCGCTATTCTATGTTGTGACGTGGAAATTCTGCAGGTCACGCTCAACTCTCTGCTCCCATACTATAATTGCAACAGCAGTTCATCTCCTTTCCTTGCTTGCATCTGTCTTCCATGTAACACATGTAGGTTAAGATTCTCTGACCCAGAATCTTAACTTTAGTAAAGCTTTAGCTAATACTCCTACCATATCATGGAGATTGACTGCCATTGCCTCTCTCTTGGGTCTCAGCCGGCAATACACGCTGCCCTGTGAGATGGACACTCAGGACTAGGAGTCACGAAGGGAGCAATGTGTTGAGCCAAAGGTGACATTTTATGTGGTCCCTTTGTGGGTTGTAACTGCATTTCGTTTAATGCTCTTTTATTTCTCACTCTCAGAAGTGTGAGGGCAAGAAGGGAATTAATTATAGTGAGCCACCATTCCTGCCTGCTGACAGAATGTTGCTCATAAACTATGGGCTGGGGATAGACGTCCCTATAAAAGCATAAAATGAGAGGCCACTCCTCCCATAGAAATGACTGAGGATAGGCAAGTCTCTACTTTTATTGAGAAATGCTCACATTATCAGAAGCCTGCATTCTTTCTCAATTTGTGGCCACATTTCTTGAAATGACACAGTTATTTTGTTCTAAGTATCTGCTCATGTGCATATATGGACCCACATATTTATGTACTCAGACATATGCAGTCACACACACGTACACATGCATACGTGTGAGACATGCATACACACACCTGAAACTCAAGAAGGAAAGAATCAGGACTTACAATACTGCTGGCCCTGACTCTGACAGACTATTCTTCAAATTCCAAGTCCATTATAAATTATCCACATTCTTAGTAAAATTTGTACATTAATAGCTTTAGAAAAATAAAATAGGTATGTATGTAAAAAGTGAGCATGTTTATAGCATATTTTCAGCTTTACTGAAGTATAATTGACAAAAATTGTATACATTTAAGATGTATAACTTGATGTTTATATATATATATACATGTGAAATTATCAGCACATTCATATTAGCAGGACTCTAATCTCACTCATTCTCTTTGTAATAGATAAGCAATTTGGGGAACATAATTCAAAGTTATGTAAAAATTCAGTGAAGATCTAAAAGCCCAAAAGGCACTTTTAAACATCAAGCAATGAACATGGGGATAACTTTTTAAATCTCTTTATGTAAATAGAATATACAGCCACTTTGAGAACAATTATCCCAGATATACTGACTTGGGAAAATGTCAGTGCAAGAAAGGAAATTGTATGCAGACTGTAATTGCATCACCAAAAAAAAAAAAACATAAACATTTGCCAACCTAGTAACGTATGTAAACATAAAAAACATTTTAAAACTCTAAATTATAAAAAATTGATAATGCTGGGTAATTGTAAGTGCTTATTAAATTCCTCCCTATTTTTTCTTGTATACTTACATTAATATTTTAAATAATATTTAAAATCTATATAAGAATTAAAATCTTAACACAGGATACCTCCCAGTAGTAAAAATAGAAAGTAATTATGATTTAAAAAATGTTGACACTTGTATATTGCTTCAGTTTATTTCAAAATGGGTGAACTCTTCTTGGAAAATGTTGAATGCTGAATGTAATACAGTTTTTTAAAAAATAGATAATGAAATTAAGTCTCATGCAGTTAGCTTATGAGCCTTCAGTCAATAAGCTCTTTCCCATTCCTACCTGGCTGCCTCATGCTAAATTGACCCCTTTGGGGCTTCTTGGTTTTCTGAGCTTCTCTTAGTTGATTTTAATATAGTATCTCATAGGTGTGAGATTTAGGAAGGAAAGGATACACATAGTGGGACGAATGTGTATCTCCTAGATGTAAAAGGACTCTTAGTCACTGCTCCAGTATGAGCCCTGCTTTAGGGAACATCTATCCACCAATGTTTTATCACTGTTCATACCACGCGCAAAGAACTACAGGAAGATTTCTTTAAACATGGTGAGTGGGAAGATGAAATAGAAGAGCTGAGTCCAAGAGTCTTTGTTATGCTACCTGGAGGGAAAAAGGAGACTATATAGTAAATAAATACATTCAAATTTTATCAAAATGATTTCCAGATCTCATTAAAGAAATAACAAAAACAGTGTATTTAAATTGGTTAAAAAATGAGCAAGTTTTTGGGATATCGGTGCACTCAAATGTTGGCAGCAAAGTAAATTGTTTCCATAATCAAAAGGACAGTCAGACCAGGTTACAAGAGCCATAAAAATAGTATGCCCTTTGATCCAGTAATCTAGTGCTGGGATTTTTCCTGAATAAAAATTAACGTTAAAGCAAACAAAAGAGGCAAACATCTATAAGTTGCTCAAATGCCAGTAGGAGTTTGTAAGGTAAATCTCAGTGTGTCCGCTCAATAGACCATTGTGTAACTGTAATAATTGAACTCTCTGAAGCACCGTGATTATTTTTGGAGAAGTTGATATGAAATCATTGGGGCAGAAAAAGCTCTTAGAAATAAGGAAGATCATCACAGTTTACTATGCTTAGTATCAATTTTGGAGCTTCCCTATGCATATCCTAACACCTGAAATCTCAATTGGTCTTTCAGACCATGCCAGAACACAGGCTTGGTTCTCATGCTTGGCTCTCCAAGGCATGTTCTTCACCAGCTCGTTATCAGACTGAATTTCTGAGATATCAGCAGATGTATTCTTGCTGTCTTTCCAGAAGTCTAACCAATAAGACTTTTACGATCTTTCATGTTCCTGACCTGGAGAGATTGAAATAATCTAGAGTATAAATTTACTTTTAGCAAAGCCAGGCCCTGCCAATCCCAGCCACTTTTCCCCACCAGCCTTCCTGTTAGACAAAATCTCTAACAGATAAAATAAGTGTCAAAAAAATGCACTAGACAGAACCAGATAGGCAAGGAAAACTCTACTGAAGACAATTGCAATAGGCTAGAGAGATTGAAAATGTTCTGTTAAAATCAAAGTCAGGAAATATTTAGGTGCTGGGGTGAGCTGGTTGAAAAGTACTAGAGGCATTAGGGAGAAGGTTGTAAGGTGCAACTAGACTTTTTCTGTTTGTAAATTTCTGCTCATTAAAGTTAGGTTCTTACTCGCCAACAGAGACTGGAAGATAGGAATTCTATCTTTTCTTGATGATTATATTTTAAGGGGATGGCTTCCAGATCTTGAGAATGACGTTCTTGGGTTGTACAACTGGAAAAAGCCTGGAGAAGAATTATATCTTAAAGGGGAAGAGAAAAAATTTACAATTGCAAATTTTCTAAAGTAGTCCAAGAAAAGGGAGGTCAGGGGCTTATAATCAGGATGGTTATGTGAAAAGAGTGAGGGAGAAAGAGGTCTAAAATTTGGTAAGGCTAAAGAGAATGTTGAGGCAGTCTTGGTCAGGAGAACACAACCATGAGAGGGCAGTTGGCTGGTATCACCCTTGTCTGGGAACAAAAAAAAAAACAGTCTCATCTTCTTAGACTGCCTTGTATTCATAATGGTGCCATGATTGACATCAATTTAATGTTTTACAGGTCATGTAGAAGCAGAGTCTGGGAAGCTGACAATATTCTGAGGAGATTTCTCTGAATCAAGTCTTGTGAGCAAAGTAAGAAGTAGTTGAGAGGTATTACATCCTCAATAAAGTCTCAGTCAATCAGACCGGGTTGTTTTGAAGCTAGTAAGGCCATGTAGGCCTTTATATGTAAAGGGTCATGCATTTAGGTGAGGCCACTCTCTACGGCCGACGGGATTCACTAGAAGGAGAAGAAACTCAACTAAAAGATACCAGCTGCCATCCCTTCTAGCAACTGACAGAATAAGTTCCTTGGTCCTAAAATGGAAGAATCTGGATTCCATATCACAGTGCCCTATATCTCATCTAAAATACCCCTTCTTAAAAAACTCTCTCTGATCATCCAATTTAAAACATCCATTCAGACTCTTGTATCATAAATCATGCTTTATAATTTTTCTACTTATCACCTGAAATTATATTTATTTTTGTAAATATTTGTTTATAACATTTTTATAAATGTTTCCTCTACAATGTAGTTTCCATATAGACCCTTGTCTATCTTAATTATCTCCGGATTCCCAATACTTAGCAAGCCTCATGACTTGTAGTAAATAGTAATATTGACTAAATGAAAAAATGCATTAAATATTTTCCATGCATTAACAGTTAGGAACCTTTGTGAGAGATTTTTGACCATGTCTTATAGGAAGCTCATCTCTGAAAAGCTCTGGTTTTGAGTAAGTTCATCTTCTTAAGATTTTCTCCTCTACAGCTTTCTATAGATCACGCCTATTCATTGGGGAAACAGATTTTTATTTCGTTTTTGAATTTTTTTCACTGTTGCACTTTCAACAATTCCTGGCATTTAGTTAATGCTCTGTAAAGGTTTGCTGAATAATAAATGAATGGATGGGATAATAAATTAATCAGCCTTAGCTCTGCCCATTGAAGCCATAGGAAATAAGTCCAAAAGTCTTTTATGTAACAGCTAGGTTTACCCTGAAGCTCCTGCTCAGTCGCTACTTATCTCTGTAAGACATACATCTGAGGCATCTAGTCATACTTTAGAAGAACTGTTTCCAAATTATTTCAGCATTCTGTCTTCTCTGTGTTAAAAGCAAGGTGCTCTAGTGGCATACTCAAGTTTTGTGGATTTGTTTCCCCTAATACTAAGATAGAAGATTCTTGGGAACAGAGGCTGTGCCATATTCTCTCTAATCCTTACTCTACCTAGTGCAGCACTTCACAACATTGCATGCAGTAGGTACTCTATAAGTATTTGCAAATGAAGTTTTAGACACTTTCAAGATTGCAAGTTAAGTCTAACTAGCTGATTGGTTAAGTTGCCATGACTAATCCTCTTCTTCCCCTTTCCTCTTCTCTCTCTCTCTGTGAAAGTTATCCCAAGGAAATTCATGGCCTCCAAGGGCTAATTAAGGTTTTTGAACATTATACTAATTCTCAGGAGACACAATGCCTTAACTTCTAATAGGAAACACCTTGTTTATAAGGAGATTTTTTCCCCCCTCAGATCTTTTAATTTGTATAGTAAGTAATAACATCTAGAAAAGAAAATTAGGAGAATCAAAAGACAAAGATAGAGACTATGGGGGAAAGAGCATTCATTTGGTGTAAATAAAGTGTAAATAAAACAAAAACATATAGTCTGGATAAAGTTAAAATCTAAAACTTAATTACTAATGCTCTGCATATTTAATGTAAATGGCCTCATTCCAACAACTCTAAAAATAACTTGAACAATCCATTAGTCCATAAAAAATCTACCATAATTACCACTAAAACTTTTCTAGTCATTCCTCTTTGTCTATGCATTAATTTACTTTATACATCAGAAATTGTGTTTAGTGCCAGGCATTTAGCCATAAATGAAACAAACGTATCTCTGAATTTTTGGAATTTAATTCTCACATAGAAGATAGACATTAAACATAAAATTACACAATCAACTAAATACAATAGTAATGCATGTTTCTTGTTAACTTCAGGCATATGTTGTCTTGGCATAGTATCAGTCTGTCATTTATTGAATGCCTACTCTATCGGCAGTATTTTAAATGATGGCTTATTAATTTCATACAACCACTCCAGCAAGAGACTGTTAGCTTTTTCGTCTTATAGCTGAAGATACTGATCCTCAGAGTGTAATGAATATTATCATTTAAGATATATTGATCTTTTTTGATAAGGCAGACCCTTACATACACTATTTTATTTATCTTCATGGACACCCATGAGAATGAAGAAGCTCAGAGAAGTCAAAGGATTTTTTAAAGATTATCTAACCAGCACTTAGGAAAGGAAAAATTTAATTATTGTCAGACCCTTGTCCTGAACCCCAAGCTGTGCTAAAGACAGTTGAGCAAACTGAGTATTAGACAGGTAGAATCACAGGCCCAGGATTGTATATACATAAAAGATGTAAACCCAGCATGCTTGACTCCAAAGTACATGCCCTTACTATGAAACATGAAGGATTAATTTAACTAATGTTCTAAATTGGGGCTTGAGGGTATTTTGATTTCGGCCAGTAACATACTTTCACTTTTCCAAAATAGAGCTGGCCTTGCCCCTCAGGCATGGGAGAAAGTGGACATCACTGCATCCTGCTCAATCACTGCTACTGTCCAGGATAAATTCCCCTCTCTTTTCTGCTGATACTCCTGCCTCCCTTCTTCCCAGTTTCTCTTTAAAAGTCCTCACCTCCACTGAGCCTTCACTCATTATATCCCAAAGCTGCTGAGCTCTCTCTACTCTGCATCCTCCCAGCATTTACAAACTCCGTGGGCACTGTATAAAGCTGCATGTATTTATGTGCTACTCTGAGAATGTTCTTAAGTCATTTTCATGAGTGTGGGCTCTTTCATCTCAATTCAGCTTTATGTTCCTGCAAGGCAGGAGTAGGCTTTATGGGTTTTGCAGTGGCTTCCACAGAGCCTGATTCAATTCTTGCTTAGTGGGGTTAATTAAATTAAGCCATGCTCTTCACTCCCCGGAATATACTGATGCAAACTGCCTGGTGAAGAACAGAGGACAGGGAAACCAGAAGAGAAAGTGAGCATTTGCAGAGACTGTTTTTGTGGGGACAAAACAAGTATTTTCAGACAGAACACAAGACAGAAAATGTGGCATCTATTGCGAAGAGTCAGACATAGTCTCAGAGGGGTGTATGACACTGAGATAATCCTTCCATTTGAAGGATAGAGGACATACCAGGGCAGACATGGTGAAGGTAGCATCTGTGGTGAACTTTAAGGATTGGTAAGAATTGGTAATTTACAAAGGGGTGGACAGTGAGATAGATGGAACAACAGAAACAATGGTCTTCTTAGAGTAATTGCGGTCAGACATGAGAAAGAGGGTAATGATCTGCATAGCTGAACCCTTGTGTGCAGCCATGTATGCAGAGGAGAAATAGTGTTTGAAAAGGAAATCGAGTCTCCACAGAGGAGAGCTTGAATAGCAGCAGTGTAAAATCTAATCTGTAGACAAGGGGGAACCATAGGAGTTCTTAGCATCCAAGAGTGACATGAGCAGTGCTTTGCCATCAGTAATAAGTTTTGTGGGGCATATGCAGGCAAGGAAACTAGTTAGGAAATTATTCTAGTGGATCAGAAGGAACAAAGGCGTAAGCTGAGGTAAGAGTGGTGTGGAGGGAAAGGAGAGGATTTGTGAGGGCTCCACAGAGAACACACAGGACTAACCATAGATTCTTACGTGCGGGCCGAGAAGAGGGAACTATAAATGCAGGGCTGAAATCTCTAATCTGGTGAAGGAGAATAGTGATAACTAATATTTGGTGGGTGCTCACTCTGTCCCAGGCACTGTGCCAAGCATAGGGTACATGCCTTACCTCACTGAATCTTTGTAACAACTGCTTTAAAGTTGTTAGCAGCTATAAAGTTACCTACTTCTCTCAGCCTCATTTTATAGTTATAGTAACCAAGGTAACAAAAGGTAAAATAACTTGTTCAAGTACACTCAGCTAGCATGTAACAGAGCTGGGATGATGAACTGATTGGGTCTGACTGCTCAGCACAGACCATGAAGCTCAAACTTTAGGCTCTACTGTAGTGTTGAACACAGAAATAATAAAAACAGAGACCACAGTGAGTGTGGGTGAGTAAGTAAAGGGCGAGAGGATGAAAGTATCCCAGGAAACATCACTTGAGATAAGAAGAGACTGTGGGGAGCTTGAGTTCACATTAGACTCCACAAGGAAGACACAGTGAGGAAATAGTTCCATTTTTGAATGGTAACTCTGTCACAAACTGCTCAACATACTTTACTTTTTTGTTAAATCTTTCTAAGTATATTGTGTGACAGATGCTATTATTACTGTGCCCTTTTGGAAGATGAAGGGATTGAAGATCAGAGTGATCAAGTAACTTGTCTAAAATCACACAGCTCCTACACAAGCAAAGCAAGCATTGGACCCAGGGCTCTATGTTAAAGCCTACATACGTAACCATTATACACACTACACCCAATGTGACAAAGGGTCGATGTGAACAAGGACTCGGGAATGGCCATTTATGTGATCACTAAGATGTAATGTTGACTACATGATTCATTCTCCAAGCTGAGAAGTGTTTTAGAATGTAAAAACAAGGGCCCATTAATATGAGTGCCAGAATGACAGGCATATGCTGTACTATCCCAGGCAAATTAAGATGTATGGATGCCCTACCAGGAGGACACAGGCATTCTTCAAAAGAACAGTATTAGTAGATCCTTGAGAGTGGAAGCCAGATAGCCGTGGGTTGAGAAGAAAATGGGAGATTAGTGACTAAAATTGAGAATGACTTGGATTCTTCAAACAATATGAAGAAATAAAAAACTAAGTAGAGGGCAAGCCTGGGCCTGTCCGATTGCGGGCTGGGCTCAATAAATACCTAATGATACACTAGCAGGGATGAGGGAAGAGGCTGTTCTGTGAGTTTTGCTTTGTGTTCATTTATCTTGTTTATTTTCTGAGACAGAGGGATATTGAGCATATTTGTGGGCAGAGAGGAGGACCTAGTGAAACGAAAAAGATAGATGATGCAGACGCAAGGGGAAAGTAAGAAGGGTTGGAGAGTTTCGTATATTTAAGAGGAAGAATTTGTCTTGGAAAAAGAGAGAAAATTTCTTAAAGAAATAATGCAATGTCTTGGATATGTGCAAGTATAAAGGAGATAGCTATCCATGAAGAAGGGCCCAGATCCTTGGGTGAAGATAAAGTGATGGCAACATCCATCTAAGTCTTGGTCAGTGAGTGTAAATCACGTGTCTGCTGAGAACCCTGCACCTGCATATGCAACCTTAGGTAAGTCAGGCCCTTCCTGGTAGAGACAACTCAAGCATAGTGACAATCTCAGAATGAGGAAGCCTGCAGCTTGACAAGGTCCCTGGACTCGGCTGAGGAAACCTGGACTCATTTCCCACTTGGATCACTGATTTGCTGCGTGACTTTGAACAAGACAATTTTCTTCTCATGTCTTCAGTTTCCTCGTCTTTCAAAAGGAAAACTGAACCAGTTCAGTGGTTTACAAATGCCTGTAGGTCCATATGGGGCTGTGATGGCATATCTTTTTAAATATTTTAAGAATAGTATAGCAAAATGTACCCCTAAAATAGTGTACAACTTGCTTAATTTTCACAAAATGAAAAGATGTGTGTATAGTATCATCTGTAAAACACACACACAAATTACTGGGACCCTAGAAATGCCCCCTCACTTCCTTCCTTCCACATAACCCTCCATCTACTACCTGATAATATCCCACTACCCTGACTTCTATAAGCAGAAATTAGCTTCACCTGTTTAGTTTTATAAATTGAACCACACAGTTTGGGTCATTTTGTGTTTGGCTTCTTTCACTCAGCACTGTTTGTGAAATTTATTCATATTGTAGAGTAAAATGCTGTATATTATACTCTATTGTGTAGTATTGTAAAGTTCAATGATGTGATGAAAATTAGGAAAAAAAGTTTAAAATGAAGTATATTTTACTTAAAGGTAAATTTATTAAAAATAAGTTATTTTATTTTGATTTGAGATTGTATTCCTTCATTTTTTGGATAATAAAATATTCTTTGAAATCCCTAGTTAACTGCTGGAAGTTTCATTTTGTCATTGTATTTATTTTTATTTTGTCTTCATTTTAATATGCTAACTTGGCAAATTCAGCTCCATATTTTATCATTCTAAAAAATTTCACCGGGCTGTTAAGTCCTCAAGCTTAGGGGTTCCATAGGACTAGAAGGTCCCTAAATTTCTTGGCTGTTTTTATAAACCAGCTTAAGCTTCTGGCCTTGGGTTACAGCCTCCTTCAATAAACAGCTCATGTGAGCAAATTCTAAGAGGTGGCCAGAAAAGCCACAAAGACCAATTATTAATTCATCTGGAAAGGGATATAGGGAGGGAAAAGCTTTTGTTAATGCTTATAATTCACAGGCATAAATAGCAAATAACCATATCAATTCTCTGAATATTAGACCAGTATCATCAGAAGCCTTGAATAATTGCCAGAAAGCTTGGATTAGAAGAGGACATGTGACTCCTACACAGCAAAGGACTAGAGAACAGAGATATGAAGCATAAGACTGTGCCTTAGACACCATGCCCCAGTGGGATTCTGGAAAGGGGAAGATGTGCAGTGGGTTGGTGGTCCTCTGAGAAAGCCACATCACCAGAAGTAGACTTTAAAGAAAATTTAGGGACCCCTAGTAGGTGCTCAAACTAACAAATATGACTTATTTAATCCTTTGGAAAAAAGGATAAAATAAACCACTTTAGTCATGGTTGAAATACTATGTATTTTGGAGAAAAAGATCACACACATGCTCACATACACCAAGAAAAGGGAAACAAAAAAAGGATTCCTCTTTCAGTTCTTGAGAGACAATTGTCTAGTTGAAGTAATGGGATCTGTGATAGAATCTTCCATCAAGATCTATTGACGAGAGGAGCTTCCTGCTGGCAGAATTCAGAATTTGCTTCCCCACAGGAGTGCAATTACATATTCAGCCTCTTTCCCAGAAGAAAGCAATTATGGGACAATTTTACTTAAAAAAATCTATTTGAGGTTCTGTTTTGCATTATTAACTGCAAAAAGAAGCAGCACCTTAATTAGACAATGCATAGTGACACTTTTACAACTGAAGTAAGATGCATTGTAAATGCAGATTTTCAGAAACTGTGTGTTATATAAGGCAACACACTCATACACATAGTTGTTGTTTTAACATTTGCTTATATTAGAAAACTTTTGTTTCTGCCTAGTTAGCATTCAACACCTCCCTATCTCTGTTTTAATAGCATTTCCATCCCCTATTTTATTTTTTCAGCACTTTGAATCTTGAAGCTAAGACATGTATGAATCATGCTGTCCATTTGTAGAGTCTTAACTGTGGCTCCTGCTGCCACATCCCCTGGTCTAGTGATAACTTTCTGTAAAAATCTGTTCCTATTATTAAAATATATGTAGTTATATGTATTAAATATATGTATTTATATATAATGTCTTTAGATATACATAATATGTATGTACATATATACATAAAATACATAAATATATTTCTATACACGTAAGATAAAAATTTAGATGGTAGAAAGATTTTTATAGAGTTATTAGCTCAGGGAATGGGGCTAATATATATTTATATATTTATGTATAAATCTTTTTATATATTGATATTTATATGTAAATACTGATATTTATATGTAAATCTTTACATATGGTATATTTATAAACATGTTTGTATATTTATATATAAATATATATTTCTATAAATCTTAGATTGCTCATTTATTACTATTATTTTACTTTTATGGAGGCATAATTGACTAATAAAAATTATATATATATATCTCAAATATATATATATTTGAAAATTATATATACATATCTCAAATATATATATATATGTATTTGAGATGGAGTCTCACTCTGTTGCCCAGGCTGGAGTGTAGTGGCGTGATCTCAGCTCACCACAACTTCTGCCTCCTGGGTTCAAGTGATTCTCCTGCCTCAGCCTTCTGAGAAGCTGGGACTACACGTGTGCACTACCACACCTGGCTAATTTTTGGATTTTTAGTAGAGATGGGGTTTCACCATGTTGGTCAGGCTGGTCTCAAACTCCTGACCTCATGATCTGACCCCCTCGGCTTCCCAAAGTGATGGGATTTCAGGTGTGAGCCAACACACCGGGTCCAAAAATTCTTAATTAAAGGCAGACAGTATGATGTTTTCATGTACCTATTCGTCACCATATAAAGTTAAACATGCAAGGTGATGGGTGTAGTAATTAGCTTGATTACACATTTACTTTTGGAAAAGGTTAAGTACAGTTGGTTTCTGTGACTTGCAAACAAGAATAGTTTTTGAGGTTTATGGCATTTAGCCAATATGCACCAAATACATCTTAATTTTTCAAAGACAAAGAACGTTTTCTTTTTTATATTTCCATATCATAAATGGCATGAAGCAGATGTATAGCTTTAAAACAATGAGTTGTTCCTCCCTGACATTGCCAAAGGCAGAATAATCAATTAGTGACCTCAGCCCCAGGGTTCAAAGCTAAGTATGCTGTTTCCTGAGATGAGACAGACAGAAACATCTTAAAAGTCTTCTAGAGTGGGTATGGTTTCAAATAATAGTGTTTAGATTACTGAAATGCAAGAGTAGAAATAACTCTGATGTGTTTATGCTGTAGATTTTTCTATGACCGATGTCATAATTTGTACAGCATTGGAGTGAATTTTTTTAATGAGCATTATCTTCACATGGCAATGAGGGGATCTATCCTCTAATTAGCATCAGATCTACCTCATAGACACTTGCTCTCTAATCTCAAATGCCATAAAGGAGAGAGTGGAGCACAAGAGAGGGGAGGGAATACAGACTTGTGTTTCTCCTTATACTCCCAGGACATTTCATCCACGGGGGCCCACACTCACCCGACCTTTTGCCATTGGACACTTGATGTCATGGACTTATGCTCTACTCTGTCTCAACCCATGAGAAACCCTAAACAACATCCTGAATACAATTTTGTGTGACTGCACATAGTTTACTTCATAACAGAACCAAGATGTTCCTACCTCTTCTCACACCTCTAGTTCATTGGAAGTGTCTGTCTGAATCTGAAAATGACCAAAGCCCAACTGAGGAAGGCTTCCATTGGAGAGAAGCAGAGAAGCCTGTGGAGTCAGACTGCTGGGACTTGAATACTGTATCTGCCACACAATACCTATAAGGTCTCTCTGCGTCCCTTAATTTCTCCGTGTCTCAGGTTTCCACAGCTCTATATGTAAAACAGAGCTATTAAGAGCACTCACATAATAGGTCTGATGTGAGTGGTAAATCAAATGCCAAATCTTAAGCTCTTAGAAGAGAGCTTGGCACATTTAAAACTATTCAATAAATGTTCACTAATATGTTGCTTCAACATGACCTTTGTGATCCCAAAATCCATGCTCTCTCACCCCACTAGCTCAGTACCCCTGCCCTCCCAGGGAAGCACAAAGTGTCTGGGCAGGAAATCAAAGCTGGATCTTAGGCAAAGAGGATAATTTAGTAGCTTGGTTCTCAAGCCTGATCATTAGCAGGGCAAAGACCCTTTCTTAGACATGGACACTGGAGAGTAACAGGGTTTTCCTGGCAGAAATAAAATCCAGAATCAGCTCATCACTCAGCTACAGCAGGCTAATTCCTCTTGACTGAGAACCACTCCCTCATGGCTTTCATCGTGTAAGGGACAATCCAGGTCTTTGTGGTACCATCATTTTGTCAAACATTTTGGGGGACAATCATCTTTGCAGTGGCCTTCATCATCCATAAAAGGTACAGGTTATGGTTATTTGGAGCCCAGGGTAGGTCGGGATTATTTTTGGTTTAACATGATAAATAGCAATGAAATGACATTATTGATTTTCTTGTAATGCCTCTAAACTGCCATTAAAAGTAGATACCAAATATTAACCCCATTTTCCTCACTCTATTAAAAACTATAAAAGATTGAAACAATGGAAGAAAATATTAATTTGTCTCCAGGTAGTACGCAAGCCCTGAAGAAACATAAAAAGCAAAACATGCAATAAATACCTTTAATTGTAGTATTTAAAATCTCACTGGCCATCCCCACATCATTTATGTGCAGTGTGATTAAACATTATCCTAATTCAGCATAAAGAGACTATAGGGACCATATTTTATCTATTCAAACTACAAGTGTGAAAGGAAGCCTTGTTCCTCAAGCCTTTGCCATTGTGATGTTTAGGCAACTTGGAAGCCCTCATGGGTGTCTCAAACTTCTTCTCTGGTCACTTAGGAGATCCAGGAGGACAGCACTTACCTGCTTTAATGGAGGAGACCATTAATCATACGCTATCTAGCAACCCTATCTCCCATGAATCCCCAATTCTGATTCTGTACTGTATCCACCTAACAACTTTTATTTCTGTAGCACAAGGGTTCCAAAGCTTCAGCTACACTCACAGATCACCAGTATCTTGCAGAATATTGGGGAAATTTTCTATAAGCAGAATTTTTACATTGTAATGGCTTTTAATTCAGGATACATCTGATAATTGATGGCATACAGCAGTCAGTATTAGCTAGATGTTAGTTATAGTGCTGTTATATGAAAACTTTCTATAGAAAGCTTCTGGGAAAAGCAAAATGGTGCCATTGTCAAAGAATCTTAGTTTCAATGAAATATGAGTATACATAGCTAACATTTATTAATCATTTTCCATGGGCTGGCGTAGCAGTTATCTATTGGCATGTTAGTTCTGTGTAACCAACAACCACAAAACCTGTGTCACACAATAGTCAATATTTGTTATTTCTCAAGAGTCTATGGGATAATTGAGTTATTCTGTTAATCTAGGCCAGACTTAGCTGGGCTCACTACGGGTCTTCAGTCAGCTACAGTTTGCATAAGTGTTTTTGCTGATATTGGTTGGGCTCCAACATGTTTGGAAGTTGGCTGGCTCTAGGCTGGCTGTATGGGATACCTTTGCTATCTTCTTGTGATCTTTAACTATTAGGCAGGTTAGCCTAGGCTTGTACTTATGGTAGCAGAATTCCAAGAGCAAGTGAGCTGATACAAGTAGGTTTTTAAGCTTCTGCATGAATATTATCTATTAACTTCCTACTGGCCAAAGCAAGTCACTTGTTTGGGAACATAGTGCGCTTTAGAAACAAAACTTAGAAGTGTTTCAGCCCTTTCTCTGTCAGAGTATAACACTTAGCTGGAGATGAACATTGACTGCCCTCTTCAGGGAAGGCAATCAATTTGAACCTGCGTGCCTAATTTATGACCCTCACCTGCCTGACATTTGTGGCTTTATAGAATATGAATAGTATTTAACTGTTAATATCTAGACCTTTAACTATCACTGTAATTAACAACTGTAGCAGAGCCTTGAAAACAGCCAAACACACGTTCCTGTCAAACCCACTCATCCTCCAAAGAGTAAAAAATACTAGAGCTATTTTTAAAGATCTGTGTAATTGCTCATGTAGAATCCACATGGGAATTTCATTTCATTTCCCCTCAAAACTGGAAACTTACCAATTGTTGAAGAACAAGACTGAAATCTTAAGATTGGTGATTACTGTCTCAAATCCATTGAAATAATACATCACAATTTTCTACTCTGAATCAAGCTAATGAAGGATGGCTGAAAATAATTGTTGGAAGTCAGAATTCTTAGTGCTAGACAGGTACTAATTCTTGGTCTTGTACATAATACTGTAAGAAAAAGTTAAAATAGTGAGTCAAAGTAACAGAATCTACTCCTCTGGATTAATATTTTATGACTTTAGTCTAATGGCCATTACTTCAAATAGCTTTACAATTATTTACATAGAAGTAAGGAAGAAAATTTTTTCATGGTACATTTTTAATACTGAATCATCTCTTTGAGATCTTGAGTATTACAATTTTATTGTGATTTTCAGCCATCATTAGTTGTCTTGCCTGGACTGGCAGGGAGCAATTTGCTCCAGATTTGCTGAAGCTATAGAACCCCGGGACTCTTGACCAAACGGTGGCCACAGATGAGATTTTCTTTCCACATCGGGTTCCCGATCTCTGCCTACAAAGTATGGTCAAAGTAAGAGTAGTGGAAGTTTGTCTTTTTTCCCTTTCTAAATTTGAATTAGCAGAAAAAAAAAAAACGTGTTTGAACTAATTCCTGTTCACACACAAATAGCAACGTGGTGTTTTTTTGGTGGGGGTATGAGTACTCCTGTTTTCTGATCTCTTCCCTCCCAGAGATGGCCATTTCTTTCCTTTTTCTTTCATTTCTTGTGTCATAAAGAGGAGAATCAGAGGACAAGAACACAGGCACATGGCTTATATAAGCTTATCATTTGAGCTGGCATCACAGCCTGGTAAGTTCACCGTTCTCACCAGAGTGATGTCTCTTTAGACAAACTTTGCTGTAGGTCTCTGAGACTAAAACAAAGTATGAGGTTCTCCTTTTATCTTGTTTTATGTCCTGAGAATCTGGCTATTTGACCAGTGGGAACACTGTTTTTGGTCTCTGCTGGCAGGCAGGCAAGTGTGCCGGCGTGGGTCAGACAGACGGTTGAATAGGCTGGAAGCTGCAGGCACAAACTTACAAGCAGCAGTGTCTGTTCAATTGTGACAGTGCTCAAGGGTGTTTGTCTCACTGAGAGGTCTCAATCCATAAGGGCCTTTGTTGTCTCAACCTTCAACTGCTTGGTAAGCACTGAGAAAGTCCAGTCCCAGTAGCACCTTCTTGGTGTCACCAATGACACATAATAGTTCAGTGACTGAAGGTACCCCAATTTTCTCTGGGGAACCAGAGACACTGTTTTCACAAACACTATTCTTACCACCCCAGGCAATGAAGATGTTTGCTTTCTTAGTTTATCTCTGACAGTGAACTTTTTAGATCATAGGGGCTGCACTTTCTGCACCCACTTTAGGAACACCATTTCCATCACGGTATTCTAAGCCTTGAAAGTCTTATTACTGTGAGTTGCTTCTAGAATAAATAAATTGGCTATATCTGAAAAAAGTTTGGGAGAACTCTCATGCTAAACAGCTTTCTTATTGGTACCTATGGAAAAATCAAATTGAAAAGAAGACAAAAAGAACTATAACAGATTGCCTTAGAGACTTCCTTAGCAATATTAAAAAGGAGGAATCAGATTTAGAACAGTTAAAATTCTTTAAACTGACCATAAATTCCCCTTCTCTGCCTTCATACTTCACCATGTCCCGGTCCCTGACCCCTCTAAAAGCCCATTTGGATCTTTGGGTCTCTAATTTACAATGCATCTTCTCCAAATTCAGCTCAATTTCCTCAGTAAATTCCTTCAGCTCAATAAGGAAACATTTGTAAGAATTCCTTTGAATTATGGCTCTTGGCTTTGGGATAACCATTTGTTACTCACTCTCTTTTTCCAAAGGAGAGCTGAAATCTTGGCTTGGCCTTCTGCCTGCCAGGGGTATGTAGGTTGCCAGTAAAAATGTTGTGAGCTCCCAAGAATATGGCCAGAAAGAAATGTTGGTTGCATCTCACTTGCATGTAGTATACAAACTGTTGCCAGCTCTCAGAGACACTGTCTAAATCTTTCTTTTGTATATCTTTGAGTGACTCTAGATCTTGGAAGAACTGTATCATTTTACTTTCATTTTGCTTTGAAGACATAGGGTGTGTCTGTGGTTCAACCATAAAAGACTTATTAGTTTTAGAATTGAGTCATCTGTTAGGTATAGCTTTGTTTTAGAACTTTGGTTTATATTCAGAATGTAACAGAATTTTTTTAGGCTTTCTCTCCTAATCAAAAATGGAACTATATGCTTAGAAAGAAAAAACAACAACAGTTTATTAAAACATTCCAAAGATGAAGAGTTCTAATTCTAGAATGAAGGATCTTTTGATTTCCATCTTAGTGGGAAATCTCCCTGATGTAAAGGAGCAAGTTGAAGATAACTCAGGATGCATGAGTCAACTCCTAAATATTATTCAGATTGCAACCCAATTCTCTTTGAAGAATTAAAAACAACTGTCCTTGTTTTACAAATTGAGTCTTTTTACACAAATAGAAATGTGCCTCTAGAAGAAATTCAAACTCACCTATCCTTCTTACTAATTCCCAAACCTCATCTATGTATCTCAAGATGCTTGTAGATACTTTAGAAAATCAAGACATTGAAAATGGAACTGTCCTGCCACTTAGGAAGAGAAGGAAAAGTTTAAATAGTAATTACCCTAGATATCGGATAATAGGCAAATAGCCTCCAAAAACTTCTTGGTGAATGTGCATTCTTCCTCTGTGCCTTTGAGATGTTCATTTTCTACCCAGTCTTACTCAAAACCATTACTTTTGAAATGCAAATTTAAGAAAGATAATTCTCAGATAAAATAAAACAAAGGAAAGAGAAAAAAAGAAAACAAGAAAGAAGGAAAGAAGGAAGGAGGGAAGGAGAAAACTATTTGAAAACAACAAATGAAAACATGTAAAAGCTTTAACCATCTGAGCAGGTAACCTTACTTTGTTCATTATGCCAGAATCAGTAAGTTTCGAATTACTATAGCTGGCACATGGCTAAAGTTTAGAGTGAAAGCTGAAATATCTGCTTCTGTCTGTGTGTTTATGGATGTCTACATATGTATAAATGTTATGTAATACGGTATTTTCTATCTCCAAATGACCTCTACTTAATTAGCTTAAAAACAGTAAGTGTTTAAAAAAGTGTTTATTCTCTCAGGAAAATAGAACTCAAATGTTTTTCAAATTCATGTTAGCTTAGTAAACTTTGGTAAATAAGAATGTCATTGGTTTAATTAAAACAACACATCTTTAGAGTTATCAGCATTAAATATAATGCAGACACACAACTTTTATTTCCATTAGCTTTATAAAAAACGAAGATAATTGGTTCAACCTAAGAAGACGTGCACAAGGGAAAGGGCAGTGTCCATTACTTTATGTATATAAAGCACAGCCAAAAACCAAAAGCCCAATTATGTAACTTTTTACATTCTTGATTTTATGGTACTTGCCTAAATGCAGGCGCTATGAAAATAGTTCACAGGGAAATAACTTGAGATGACCACTAGCTTTGTCTAATGTATCATTTAAGTTTCATAAGTAATCTAAGCCTAATTGCAAGAAAGAAGTGAATGAAATAAATGTAACTAGACTAAAAGTTTATACATAAACTTTTAGACAATAATCATGTGCTATGTCTACTTAAAATGGTTTTCCAATCTCTTTGGTAAGTATACCTTTAGATGATGGATATTAATTGAATGTGTAGGTCATTTCCAAATAAAATAAAATACTATTAATTGCTGAACATAAGTTTCAGTTTATTTTAGCTTTTTAGAGATTATAAAAAGAAAAAAATAGTTGAGTCTCTTAGTAGTTATGCTTTGTTTTATATTTAAAAATTGTTGCGAGGAAGCATATGTTTCTAGAAATTAAAATGTGTATTCAGACCATTCAAAATTTGTTCCTAGGTTTTCACAGGAAATTGGGTTACTAACACTTAAAATTCTAAAATGTAAATCAAACTACTAAATAAGGAAAACAAGTATATATAAAATATACAAGGAAAGTAAGATGTTATAAGGTATGAGGATGAGTTTTTTGTTGACAAAAAATTTCTGTCTAGGTCAGAGATTTTGAAAGGTTGTTTAAGAATGAATAAGGAAGAATAAATAAAAACTAAATGGATATAGAAAGTGTGAAGGGATGATAAAAGGAAAGAGAAATGTGTGTGGTTAAACTAAGATGAAATGAATTTATTGTAAGGTTTTTAAAAAATAGTCATTAAGGCTACTTCTAATATTTTGATATTAAATCAAAATATACTGATGCAAAACTAGGATTTTTCATCACTTTTAAAAGGAAGGTATTCTTGGAATATTGATAAAATACAGTAAATAAAATTTCTTTACCTTTTGATTGATGTTAAGAAGGGTGGGTAGATTCTGTGTTTTGTCAAAATAATTTCCTGTGTTTCATGTTTTAATTATTTTATCTTTGATTACTTAAGACAATCAAATATTCTTAATATTTAAAGATCTAAGGTTTTGTTTTCCTACAACTATGTTAATTTTCTGTATTTGCCTTTGAAATCTTGTGTCATTTTGATTTAATTTCATTTTTTCTACAACTATGTTAATTTTCCATATTTGCCTTTGAAATATTGTGCCTCTTTGATTTTATTTCAAAGTGATCTGTGATCCTATTTCATCAAATATTTTAAACCGTTTGATATTTTTAAGAAATTCCCAATAATTCAGTTTTAAATTAAATCTTTTTGACCTTGAATTAGCTTTGAGATTTTCTAAACAGGCTTCTGAGATTTGCCAAGATAATTTTTTTTTCCTTTTCTTATAGAAGAGATATTAGGCTAATTGGGTTTATTTGATATGTTAAATTACATGGGAGGCATTGTCAAGAAAGAAATAATGTTTAACTGATACTATAACTAGAAAACATCATTGTCTCAGCCCAAAAGCTTCTTAAGCTGGTAAGAAACTTCAACAAAGTCTCAGGATACAAAATAAATGTGCAAAAATGACAAGCATTCATTTACACCAACAGACAAGCAGAGAACCAAATCATGAATGAACTGCCATTGATAGTTGCTACAAAGAGAATAAAATACCTAGCAATACAGCTAACAAGGGAAGTAAAAGACCTCTTCAGAGAGAACTAAAAACCACTGCTCAAGGAAATCAGAGAGGACACAAACACATAGAAAAACATTCCATCATCATGGATAGTAAGAATCAATATTGTGAAAATGGGATACTGCCCAAAGTAATTTATAGATTCAATGCTACTCCCATTAAACTACCATTGACATTCTTCACAGAATTAGAAAAAACTACTTTAAAATTCATATGGAACTAAAAAAAGAGTCCATATAGCCAAGACAGTCCTAAGCAAAAAGAACAAAGCTGGAGGCATCAGCTACCTGACTTCAAACTATGCTACAAGCCTACAGTAAGCACAACAGCATGGTACAGGTACAAAAACAGACACCTAGACCAATGAAACAGAGAACTCAGATATAGGACTACACATCTACAACTATCTGATCTTTGATAAACCTGACAAAAGCAATGAGGAAAGGATTCCCTGTTTAATATATAGAACTGGGAGAACTGACTAGCCACATAAAGAAAATTGAAACTGGACCCCTTCTTTACACCATATACAAAAATTAAGATGGATTAAAGACTTAGATATAAATCCCAAAACTATAAAAACTCTAGAAGACAATCTAGAAAATACCATTCAGGACAAAGGCACAGAGAAAGATTTTGTTACAAAAATGTCAATAGCAATCGCAACAAAAGAATAAGTTGACAAATGGGATCTAATTAAAGTAAAGAGTTCTGTACAGCAAAAGAAACTATCATCATAGAGAACAGAAAACCTACAGAATGGGAGAACATTTTTCCAATTTATCCATCTGACAAAGGTCTAATATCCACAGTCTACAAGGAACTTAGACAAATTTCTAAGAGAAAACCAAACAACCCCATTAAAGAGTGGGCAAAAAACATGAACAGACACTTCTCAAAAGAAGACATTTATGCAACTAACAAACATGAAAAAAAGCTCAACATCATGGATCATTAGAGAAATGCAAATCAAAATCACAGTGAGATACCATCTCACACCAGTTAGAACGGTGATTATTAAAAAGTCAAGAAACAACAGATGCTGGCGAGGCTGTGGAGAAATAGGAACACTTTTACACGGTTGCTGGGCATGTAAATTAGTTCAACCATTGTGGAAGACAGTGTGGCGATTCCTCAGAGACCTAGAACCTGACATCCCATTTCACCCATCAATTTCATTAATGGATGTATATATACCCAAATAAATAGAAATAATTCTGTTATAAAGATACATGCACACATGTGTTAATTGTAGCACTATTCACAATAGCAAAGACATGGAATCAATGCACATCAACAATAGACTGGATAAAGAAAATGAGGTGCATATATTCCAGGGAATACTGTGCAGCCATAAAAAAGAATGAGGTCATGTCCTTTGCAGGGACATGGATGTACTGGAAGCCATTACTCTCAGCAAACCAATGCAGGAACAGAAAACCAAACACCCTGTGTTCTCACTTATAACTGGGAGCTGAACAAGGAGAACGCATGGTCACATGGAGGAGAACAACACACAATGGAGCCTGTTGCTGGGAGGGGGTAGGCAGATGGAGAGCATCAGGAAACATAGGTAATG